>CM050326.1:39353011-39398525 GCA_027475135.1 Bactrocera correcta
AGATTACCTATACAAATACGGACATGACGACGAAACAAATTGCTCCTTCTGCAGCAACAGCAATGAAAATGCACTTCATATCTTCTTTTTCTGCCCAAAATACGAAAAGGAAAGACTAGAAGTAGAGAGTGTGATAAACGATCGCGTGACCCCGGAGAATATAGTGGCTTACATGATCGAATCGAAGGTGGTCTGGAACAAAATGAGAGCGTGGGCAGCTATAGCTATGCAAGAGTTAAGAAAGAAAGAGTGGCAACGCAGCGACAACAGAAGGATGAATCGGAATTAAAGCGAAAATGTGTGAATGAAGAGCCGATTGGCTAAGCTTGGTCCCACGATGTAATGCTTAACTTCAGTTCCGTGGGCCAAATACAAGCAAAGACGACGGAGTTCAGGGTTTAGTACGTAGGCGTATTGTGTCGCAAGTCCAGCTTGGACGTGCGGCCAATACGAATCGTGCATATCGTCCGGAAAAATGACGATATCTTTGAAGATTCCCCCTCCGAAAACAAAAAAAAAAAAAAAAAAAAAAAAAAAAAAAAATGGTTTTGAGGAAAAGCACAAACCAAGCCTGTTAAAAAGTGAGATACTTGTATAACAAGAATATGTAGTCGCGTAATACCCAAACCTTGAAATAGCAGGCAGTCTTAGCCGATAAAAATTGAAATAAGAAATTCCTGGTTTCAAAGACAATCCTTCCGCTGAACTAAAATCTTTAGTTCTATGCGCCCAAAGCCACAAGACGATACAATGGCTCAGGACATCGGCACAGTTACAAATACTCACACACGCTCCAAATAACACACAATTAAAGTTAAATACACTAGAAGAGCAACAATTCTCGCAGATAGTCAATACGACAGATCATCATGAAGAATTCAGACCAAACAAAACAAACGAAAACCTTATAAATTTAAAAACATTTGAAGCCATAACGTGCTTCAGTGGAGGTAAGAGCCAGTACAGATAATGATATTGCGGATGTAGTAAATATTCCAATTAACCACAACACCAAGCTGAATTTTTATTCAATAATCAACAGGTTTGACTACACATATGCTGATCAACGACTATTGTATGTCCTTCTATGAAGAAAATTACACATGGAAGATGCACACTATCGGAATATCACAGCGAAATCGGCAAAGGATATGATGATAGAAAATGTGCGGGAAAGCCAAGAACTAATGGAAGTAGGTTACCCTCGTCAACACGTACGATTAACACAATACAAAAATCAATCCCTCCCAAGGAACCACTTTCAGCAATCTCAATAATTCTATATTCTGTTCAGAGAAGATCAACAAGCAGCAAAACGCGGAAGAATTCCTTCTTCAAGAAATGACAGCACCTACAAGGTACAACGAGATACGAAGATCTACAATCACTCGCCCCACAGAAGGGAGGAATAAGGAAGTGCTTTTTTAGGAGAATGAAAGGATTACCGTGTCTCCAACGTTAATATTTTAATTGATTCGGGTGCGACAAATAATTATATTAGTTCTAAGTGTAAAATAGGAGCATATGTGTATACCTATAAAACCGGATAAAGTTAAAAACCTTTATGGATACTCTTTTACCAAAGCATAGAAAACTATTACATTACTCAATCATAATAAAGTATTTTTTGAAACCGAAGCTTTAGAAGAGTTCGATATGCTTCTGGGTGAGAACGGGTCTTGCACACCGAAATTAATATTTTCGACTATAAACTCTCATATAAGTATAAGAAGCAAGTAGTTAGCAATCAAGAAGTGAATATCACAACTTAAAACGACATGTATAAAACTGAAATTGAAAATATCATGATAAAAATTACGAACCTAACGAAATTCGTACGTTTACGACTACAATTAGGACAGAATCAGAAGATCCTATTTGGGTGAAGCACTATCCGTAACCGTTTGCAGACAATGAATAGATAAATTGTTAGAAAACAAAATTATTCAACCTAGTAAAGGGATTTATAGTTTTAAAATCTGAAGAAGTTCTCCAATCAGATGTTGCTATGACAAATTAAATTCTGATGAACCAAAGGTTTTCACAACGATAGACTTAGATTTCATCAAATCTTGATAAAAAAAATCAGACAGAGAAAGAACTACATTCAGTGAATGGCACAAAGTATGAGATCCCTAGGATGCTGGTCGGTTTATCTCGGAATATCTAACGAATTCTTCGATATTTTCAATTTCGGATAAAAATTCCAACACTAAACTAAAACGATGGTACATAAACCAGGGTATCGAAACATGGTTTGTCCCGCTAACAGATTATCAACATTTCAAGTAGCTCACAACATTCAGCTCAAAGTTCACCAATAAAAAAATGGAAACGCGTAAATCGACCATTAAATACATTTAGAAAACAAATAGTAAATTACAGTGCAACAAATTTAGTGAAAACTTCTTTGCAAAATATTTTTTCATGTTCAACATTTCATAGCACCCTGATAAAAGTCGCTAGAGTGCTATCCCATCAAAGCGAAGTTCTTCACCATATCGCCCATACCCATACGATGTCAAAGATGTCTTCTATGAGCAACTGAAGCGCACTTATGAGAGCTGCCCCGCCCCGATATCAAAATCGTGCTTGGCGATTTTTACGCCAGGGTGGGCAAACAGTCGGTAAATTCAGCCTCCATGATGAAACTCCTCCAAATGGGTTGAGGTTGATCGGCTTCGCCGGCTCCCGAAATATGATTATCTTATGGGTTTCCAGTATTTCAGACGTGCGAACGCTCTGAGGTCCTAATTTCTACTTGGACCACTACTACCTTGTTGCAGGCAAGATACGCGTCCGACTCTATGAAGAAAAAAATGCACTTCAACAAACAGAAGTAAGGTTCGACATCGAAAACCTGCATCACAACAGACAGCCGAACGATTTTCTACTCGGCTTGCACTCCCGCAGCAACTCGGTATAAGGATACAGTGGAATGGCATTTCAAGCTACTTACGTACAGCTGCAAACAAAACCATTGGTTTTCGGGAAATACAAAAGAACGGCATGATGAGTAGTGCTTTGTCGCAGCGGTGAAAAAATTATGTGATGCATTTGCAGACAGAAATGAGAGGACGGAATGCATGAGTATGAAGCATTCTACTCACCTTTAATAAAAATATTAGAATACTCTGACATTCAAGACTGCTACCTTAAACACTCAATTGTAACTGTATATAAATATCCAATATTAAAAATAAAATTAAACTTGTTCAATATACCCACTTGCATCCAAACATGGAAAGATATTGGGCCTAATCATTGAATCCGTTTCGATCGAAATATGGTTCGATATGATCGAAAAAATTTGCGTTGAAATCATTGAAACCGTATCGAAAATAAAATTTTCGATCGAAGTGAACTCACTTACCGACTTGATAAAATGCTTTCCGCGGCACATAGATGTCGCTAATTTCGAAATCATTGATACCGCAATATCGAAAATTTGTGTCGAAATCAATCCGTTGGTGAGTGCGTTGCGGAATTCTTATTAAAATGGATAATTTGTAAGTATTTTTAAAAACAATTGCTAATGGCGCAATCATTTATATTTTAAATTGATATTTTAGAGATAAGAGACAAAAACACACCAACAAAAAACAATTTGAAGTGTTAGTAAGTGAAATGAAGCTGCACCCCGACATAGCGAAAGGATTTTCGCAAAGAGCACCAGGCGAATTGAATAATTTTTGGGAAGAAATTTCAAACAAATTAAACGCAGTAGGTCCCCCAATCAAGGACAGAACTGGATGGAAGAAGGTATGAAAAATCACCATTTGTATATTATCGGAATTAAGCTACCTAAGTTATAGGTTTGGACAGATTTCAAGTTTGCGACGAAGAAAAAAATGGTCAAAAATGCAAAGCAAATTTCAGGAACAGGAGGTGGGCCCTTCAGCCAAATTTCTTTAAGTGCATTAGAAGAGGAAGTGAGTGTTATTCTATCACTCAATGCATCAGTGGAGGGATTAAAGGGCATTAAAAGTTTTGGATGCTCAAAAGAAAATATTCCGGAAGAAATACCAACAACAAGTACTCCCCGCAAAAGACCGGTTGAGCCAATTTATTCCCAGCCTGACATTGACTTGATTGAAACGTCATATATGACTCCTGGCCAGACCATAGAATCTAATGCAGATGCTGATGTGTTCTGTACCCCACATAAAAAGAGTAAAATAAACAAAATGGGTCTTCTTACAGAACAAATAAATATTCAAAAAAAGATGGAGGAAAATGTATCGAAATTGTTAGCCACGCTCATTAAACATCAAAAAGACTATATCCAAGAACAGTCCGACACAAACAGGTGGCTCAGGAAACTAAGTGGAAATGAGAAGGATAAATTGAAAGAAATGAAGCGACATAATGCTGTCATGGAAAAAATAGCCTTTGATAAATTGGAAACCAAAAAAAAAATTCTAGAACTGGAACTTGAACATTTAAATAATCCATAAGTTTTTATTATTAATTCAAAATATTTACATTTTAATGAATTTTTACGTTTTTTAACTTAGTTTTAATAAAAATGAACTCAACATATTTAGTTATATATAAACTTATACTAAAACATATCTAAAAAAGTTTCTCTTATTCTATTTGCTTCGTCGGTAGGCATATCATTTAAATCATTGTCATCATTGTTTGAATATTCATTTTCAGATATATCCAGTTGTGGCTCATTAAAATTTTCGTTAGAATTAAAATGCAAACGAATATTATGCAATGCACAGCAGAAATTAACAATACGCGCTGCTTTATATGGTGCGTAATGTAGTCCTCGTTCACTGCAAAGGCAACGAAATACTGATTTTAGTAAACCTATTGTTTTCTCAACAACTATTCGGCCTTTAGCATGATACGTATTAAATCTTCTTTTTCTGAGGCATGTGATTGGTTCTCTAAATGGAGTTATGAGCCATGGTTGAAGAGGATACCCTTTGTCTCCTTAAATGCGTACATTTTTATTAGGTGATCGTACTTTTATCAATGGTTTCTCACCTAATATTAAATTTGCATTTCCTCTCCGATAATTGGTTGCGCTGATAGTTTTTATGTCACTCAAATCCCATATATGAGAATCGTGACTACTGCCAGGATATTTTGCATTAACGTAGCGTATTTGCATTTTGTGGTCGCACACCTATATATATTCAGAAAAGCGAAAATATATAAATATTCAGTTTAAAGATAAATATAAAAGTCTCACTATCATAACGTTCAGACTTGAGAATCCTTTGCGATTATAATAAAGATGTTTATCTGTCGTTGGAGCCATTATCTTTATGTGAGTTCCATCAACTGCCATTGTCACACCCGGTATTTTTGACTTGGCAAAAAAAAATGTTTTTGATTCCAATTCTTCGTTTTCATTCATGTAAATAGAAATCCACCGTGAACATAGTCTGTACTCAAGAATGTTTAGAACTTCCTCTAATATTCCACAGAATGTCGATTGGGCCACATTTATATTGAAGTCCTTTCCAACACAATGCTGATAGTTGCCTGTGGCAAAGAAGCGCAGACATGCAGCAAGTTTTATTTTCGGAGAAAGAGAACCTTGTCTCTTATCATTTCCACATACATTTTCGTATTCCTCTAAAATGTATATAAATGCTTCTTTGTTGATGCGAAAATTTTTGAAGAAACTGTAAATGTATATGCATGTAAACAAAGTTATCTATGTCGTTTTTAGCTTAAATACTCACTTATAATCATCCATTTCCAATATGTCTTTTGAATTATTCCTCAAATTTCTGCGCTCGCGACGAATTTGTATACAATTTTCATCCTCATTATCGCTATCACTTAAATGTAACATGATTGTATCCATTTCAAATATTTATATAAACGAAGCAAAAGCCCAGCCAATTTAATTTTTCAAACTTGTCAAATTTACCGTCGATAATGTAGTTTGACATTTGTGTTTTTTGATAAAGCAGTTTATCGACGGAATGAATGATTGCATGAAAATTTTCGATCGAAAATCTGTATCGTATCGAAATCGAATTCGTTGCGGATTCAATGATTAGGCCCATTATTATATTCTAAGATAGCAAAATGTAATTATGTCTTTGCACCTATTAAAAAATTTGAAACTATGTTGAGAACTATATAACGCCAGGCCACTCACATCTTTAGTGACGAGCCAGAAGCTCCGGGAGCTCGGATGGGAGTTTCTTTTGTATCCACCGTATAGTCCGGATCTCGCACCAAGTGATTACCACCTCCTTCTGTCCATGGCGAATGCGCTGGTAGTCTGAAGCCACAAGAGAGTCCTGTGAAAATTGGCTCTCCGAGTTTTTTGCCAATAGGGAAGCGAGCTTCTATGAGACAGGCATTATGAAGTTGGCATCTCGTTGGGAACGCGTCATCGAACAAAACGGCCCATATTTGACTTAAATCGCATTATTGTAACCAATTTTATGAACAACTGAAAACTCAATAAAAATACCGCAAGACTTTTTTGACAACCTAATATGTAAAATTAAGAGCTATCATAACAGATTATAACCACACCTGGAACAACATAAAATCAGATGGGTAGAAATTATTAATATGCAACTACTCTGCAACAACCGATGGGTAACAATAATCCAACCTGTAAAAGGAAAAAAGGAATTCACTGTTGTGACCTTCTTTGATATACAATGACCTCTTAATAATGTCATACCAGAAGCAGTCATAACTGTTCTGGACGGTTTTGGGGTTGAATCATACCTCAAATAACTCATTTTCAGTATTGTGTGCGACAGAGTAATTGAAACGGAATGGCGAAACGCACATGTTCGACGAAATATGAGTAGGGGAACCCCACAAGGTGGAGTTGTTTCTCCTATTTTATGGATCCTGGTCGTTAGCGATCTGCTTAATAAACTTAAAGATAGTAGCTGCTTCTTCACATGTCTCCATTCTCCAAATATATTAATTTACTAATTATTAATATTCACACCATACATATGTACTTATTTAAGCTAATTTAACAAGAATACTTCGAATTAGGTAATCTAAAACTATTGGTATTAAAGATAATTTACATTTTCATAAGAACGGAATGATGATTGGATCCGGCTTAAGAATTTTCCTTCCAAATTTGCAAATATCTAAAATTATTAGAAAAAAATAATATTTTTTGGATTTGTTAAGTTATCAATCGTATATGATATTATTATGTTATCGGTGGTGTTTAACAAGGATCTCATTTTCACTTTTCTTAATGAAATTTTTTTACAAAAATTTTCTGTTTACTTCTTGTAACATTTTGTTGTTTACCCTAACATTTATTTTTAAGATTAACATGGGTTACCTATGTTAACGTAACCACACAAAATGATAAAATTTTCGTTGTTAATACATATTTCCTAACAAAACAAAATATTTCATATTTGTGCTAAAATTAATCAGAATAAACCATTTTTATTGACAATCCTAATAAATCAATTATATAAAGTATATGTTGCGTCAAGTGACTTATGTCCACAGCTTAAACGAAAGACATTTTAATTAAGTTAAATTTAAATATATTTTTGAAATATTATATTTGAATTAAAAAGTTTTCTTTTCATTTACTTACTCTAATAATATGAAAAACATACTTACCTTACTATACAAAATGAATTACTCACCTCTTTTTTGTACATACCTGTATACTTCCATTCCAACTGTTTTATTCCGTTAGTCTTAAGATTTAGGCTAAACAACTAGATGAACTAGAATAAAGAAATAATTGTCATTAGACCGCTATAGAATCCGCACGCGTTTCTACTTCTTTCGCTAATCTTTTCGTATTTTCTGCAAATTCAAGTGTTCGGTACAGTCAATTGGTAAAGTTTTTATTAAGTGAATATTTTAAAAATATTAACCAAACACGCATCCCGAAAATACTTCAATTCTCAAAAACGCTTGAGAAATTTCATGGCGCCCGAGCAGGGACTAATTCGTGTTTAAAAAAGTTACCTTAAAAGTTACACACAGTGGAATAATAATAGTGCAAAAATTGTTTTCGCAACCAATTGCCAATTGTACACTTTTCGGTGTTCGGTTTTCGGAATTCGGTGTTCACGGTTCAGTGAAGGTGCAAAAACAACAAATTATAAAACAAAAAATAACACAAAAAAAAAAAAATTAATAAAAAGGATTAAAAGTCCTACACACATATATGCAAGTACATACATATCGATATATAAAGTGCGTGCAGTGAAACATGTAAAAAAGAGTAAATACATACATATTTACATACGTGAAGACCAGTGGAAATCTATAAAAAATTATACATATATACATACATACATACAGTGCAATGCTGAAATACTTAAGCTCAGCATAAAAAATCGACAAAGAAGAAAGGGAAGTATTGTGGAGTGTGTGCGTATACGTGTACATAGAATTTCACCAAAAGAAATATAATAAAAGGAGGTACTTGATAAGTGCGAAAAGTGATCTATGTACTTATGCGGTACAGTGGTGGGCACAAATAAAGGCACAAAACGTTTTTGGCCTACAAAATAAAAAAAAAATTAAAAATAAAAAATTTTACGTTGCAGTTTCTAAAAAAAAACACCCCATTCGCTTAAAGCGCCGCAAGATTGAACAACCGGTAGAAACCAAAGTGCCGGTAAAAAAGACAACACGTTTTCACCGCTATCCGTTGAAGTCATCACATCGCTGCCGCCATCGCTGTTGATATTCAGCCGCTGCTTTCATCACTCCGGTGCTGCCATCACGTCGTTGCTGTCATCTTGTCGCTGCTGCCCTCCCGTTGCTGCTGCTGTCGTTGCTCCGCTGCTGCCATCACTTCGTTGCTGCCGTCTATCCGATGCTGCTTAAGTCATCATGGTAATGAGCTGCCGCTGTATCCTGTGCTAGAGGGACGTAAGCGCCGGCAAACAGCCGACGCACCAGGTAACGAGCGCGAATTATTGAAAGTGGTACAAACAAAAAAAAAAAAACAATAATAATATAACTGCAAACGCACACTTTCAGTTTTTGGCTCTCCCTTTTCATATTACACGCCTATTTATACATATATATATGTGGGAATGGGATGTCGGGGTAGGTGGCAACTCTACGAAGGTGAACGGCGGAACGACAGAACATGAAACGAACAGAGAGAGAATACGAAGTAGGAAAAACGGACAAGGTATGTGGAGTCAAGTAACAGACACCGAGGCACGTGCAACGATACAACCCACAAACCCTTAGCAAATAAAAGATCTAATTAAATAGATGAAGTGTCCACACCCCCCTTTCAGTGGACAGCCAGACCAGCGTGATGTATACAGTGACGATGAAGAAAACGGCGGTGATGAAAACGGCGATGATGAAAACGGATGAAATTAGTTTGTCAGGCGTTGACGTTTGTTGAATCGGGTACGGCGATGAAAACGGCGGTGATGAAAACGGCGATGATGAAAACGGATAAAATTAGCGTGCCAGGCGTTAAAGCTTGTTGAGTCTGGCACGGCGATGAAGAAAACGGATGAAATTAGTTTGTCAGGCGTTGACGTTTGTTGAATCGGGTACGGCGATGAAAACGGCGGTGATGAAAACGGCGATGATGAAAACGGATGAAATTAGTTTGTCAGGCGTTGACGTTTGTAGAAGCTGGCACGATGATGAAACGAACGGAATCGTTTGGCCAGGCACGGTGATGAAAACGAACGGGATTAATGAGCCAGGCGTTGACGCTTGTAGAAGCTGGCACGATGATGATACGAACGGAATCGATGAGCCAGGCACGGTGATGAAAACGAACGGGATTAATGAGCCAGGCGTTGACGCTTGTAGAAGCTGGCACGATAATGATACGAACGGAATCGATGAGCCAGGCACGGTGATGAAAACGAACGGGATTAATGAGCCAGGCGTTGACGCTTGTAGAAGCTGGCACGATGATGAAAACGAACGGGATCCTCTGTGTAGGAGATATTTGATTAATTGCCAACCGTCTTCGTTGGCCTCTCGTTAACAACTCCCCTACCGCACTCTACTTACTTGTCGCCTGATAGTCGCGTTAGTTTTAATAACGGTGCCGTAAGCAGCGGTACTGACGCAACGTGTTCTCGACGCGGCTACGGCAGTGCCATCGCGAGTATTGGCATCACCCAGCGGTGATGCCTTTGCTGAGCAAGGCATGCGAATTCCCTAAACTACCGGGCAGGGCCATCGTGAGCTCTGGCATCACCCGGCGGTGATGCCTTTTCTGCGCGAGGCCTGCGCATTTCCCCAACTACCGGGCAGGGCCGTCGCGAGCACGGGCATCACCTGGCGGTGGTGCCTTTTCTGCGCGAGGCCTGCGAATTCCCTAAACTACCGGGCAGGGCCATCGCGAGCACTGGCATCACCCGGCGGTGATGCCTTTTCTGCGCTTCCCCCTTTCTACTGTATAGGGCAGTCATCGCGAGCACTGGCATGATGCCTTTTCTGCGCGATTTTCTACCCCATACTGCCTACTTCTACTTCCTACTTCTACTGTTTCTAACTTACCCTTGCCTGATGCTGTCGATGGCGACCGTCCTCGCCAGAGTGCTGGAAGGAATGATCGCACTCGATATGAAGTGCTTGCTTATATAGCAGCACAGCGCAGCTTTCGTCACCGTAGCGAGGTAAGTATGCGTATGGTGCGTTAGGACGTACGGTGAAAAGCTCTAGCAGCTTTCAATATCGTAGTAAGGTAAGTCGTGTGCGTATGGTGCGGGTACATGATGTAAGGCTCTAGCAGCGTTAAATACCGTAGTATGGTGCGGGTACATGATGTAAGGCTCTAGCAGCGTTAAATATCGTAGTGAGGTAAGTTGTTGTAAATTATATATATATGTATTATATTGTAAGGTGGTAAAATCCACGTTACAGGGGCTCAACCGGGATATGTGAACAAGTGCGGTGCTAAGTGAAAAAGAGGAAAAAAACTGTTACGCAGGCCTACAGACAAATCAAAGTGAAAAGTGATATTGCCAAGGTACGCAGTAGACAAGTTAGCGTGCTCGCAAATAAGCGCTTGTTATATAATAAAAATGCTTGCTATTCTGTTGCAAGAATCAGACGGACTCCGCCATGAGATCAGCAACTCGAGTCTGCCTAAGTGTGTGGGTGTACCGCACATTCCAACAGACTCAAAATATGCTGATTCTGCTGTTTTGGTCACGTACTGGCTGATCATGCGATGTGGTGCACAACTGCATGCCGTCAGACGTAACCTGAGATGTAACTCCCCCAGAGCCACTCTGAGAAGTCTCCTGACTTTTTTTATTTATAATTTTTAAACTAATTTTTTCATTTTTTTGCTTACATAAATACATAATAATAATAATTATACTTATTACTATATTATAATTAATGAGGCACTTATACCATAAGATACACTCTTATGATATTTTAGTTCCTCTATTTCTTTAATATTCTTGAAATAATTTAAAACTATATCTTCAAATTTTATTTTCGACTCATAGCTTTGATTTAAAATTTTTACAGGATGTATCAGATTATCAATGAATTTAGTTTTGTTGTTACTAAATTTTTCTTCATTAATTTTAATTTCACATTTAGCAAAATTTAATATATATTTATTTTGCAGTACAAAATCTCTGTCATCACAATTTTGTTTAAGTTTTAAATTTTTTGCATTCTTGATGATTACAGTATCATCACTTATTTCTTGTATTATTGTAGTATTATTATATTTAAATTCACAAACATTAAAAAAAATACAATTCCTACTTAATCTTAATTTTTTTAATAACGTATTATTTTCATATTTATAATGCTTTTTATTTATCGTTACAATTTTTTCATCCTCTTGATCTATTTGCAATTTTCCTTTGTTTGGTAGAGGCATAATTAATTTTACATATACTTTAAAAAAACTTTTTGGTATTTGAATGGCGAACACAAGTGCTAATTTTTTGAAAGCTACCACTCCTACTTTGGCTAGTTTCAGCTATGTCAAAGCTATCTATTTCTTCTTTAGTTAACATCCCCGGATGTATTAAATTGTTTTTAGCGGCGGCTATATTATTTTGAACTTCATGTATCTTCCCTTCTATATGTCTTAATTTATTCATTTGATCATTGTAAAGAACCAATTTCGCTAGATCTCTATCCTCCTTTTGTATCTGATTTAATTCTTCTAAAATTTTACTCCTGTCATTGTTTATTATTGTTTTCATTAAATTAATTGAATCGTTGAAATGCTCATTTATGATAATCTGCTTATTGATATCTGTTATTGCATTGTGCGAATTTCCCTCTATTACTTTTAAATGACTAATTATATCTTGTCGGTCCTCTTCGTCCATTACCCCGAACAACCATTTGTACATTGTCCCTCCTAAATTAATTAAACCTCTCTTCTTTCTTTCCTCTTTCTTGGGAGTAATTGATCTAATTTTTGCTTTAATTACTTTAATTTCGTTAAAAAGAAGTGCCTTGTTAATTAAGTCTGTTTGTCTTATGTTTTCTTCCATTTCTTCCACCAAACTTGTTAGCTCTTTCGGATGTATAATATGAAGTATTATATTTACTTCGTCAACGATCTCTACTTCGTCAAGTTGGATCATGGTGTATCCTGCTTCTTCAACTATCGGTGTCACTTGTAAGAATGCTGTTGCCAATTTCATGGCGGTCATCAGGAACATTATTATCCACATCATCTGAAAATGTGTCGACTCGTGAATTTACACTTTCATATACATCGCCATTATGTGCTATTGTGCTAAACCTATAATCATCATTTTCCATGCCTACTCTATCTAATTTAAGAGGTCTTTTTATGTTTGCTACATGAATGTTTTGCAAGGAGGTGATTCGAAAATATGGTTCGTCCTTATGTCTTACTCTTTTATAATTTTTTATCGGTCCCGTTGTTCTCAGTTCTACATAGTCCTCTCTAAACCTATTTCTATTGTGAATGGTGATTTATTTCTTCCGGTCTATTGCATTTTTTAAAATGGTTGGATCAATACTATTTCTTGCGTTATTAGGTGTACATTTTATGGTTGAGTGATGGCGAACATTATAGTTACCTATAACGATCTGTATCCTCATTTCTGTTGAGAGGCTTGGATCCTCAATTCCTGTTAGTTTTTCTAACAAGGTTGAGTGTTTGGTTTTGTTAAGTGTACTTCGACTCCTTCTGTATTTAAGAACTGAATTAACTGTTCGGCCCTGAATTCGTTGTCCATGATAATCTTCTTTGGTTTCCCAAATTTCGTGAAATGTTCAATTATGATGGCCTTCTTTGCTCTCCAATTTCTATCAGTTATATTTTATGCTGCGGCAAATTTTGTTAGTTTATCAATGACTGTGACAAATGACTGCTTTTGAAAATGAAAAATGTCTACATGTATAATTTCATTTTTATCTGAAGGTGTCTCTGTTAGTTTAAACTTCGGCTTTATCGGTTTCCTGTCATATTTAATTTGCTTGCATTTTTCGCAATTACCTGTAATTAGCTGTACATGTTCCCTTAATTTTGGATAGTATATTTTATCCTTAAGTGTATTGTAAGTCTCGTTTATTCCGCTATGCATTGACTCATTACTATGGTAAAGTAAAATTTGTGTATGTAGGACCTCTTCTTGTATAATTTCTGTTGCTCTTTTTGTACATTTTATGAATTGCAACTTTCTAAATGTACGGCCTGAAATAAGTTATTGAATATATAATAGCTAGAAACTCTTTATCTGTTGTAGCATACTTCTGCTCATGGTTATTTAAAGTTCTGCTAATATAGCACACTGGCTGACCTTGTTGAGAAAGCACTGCGCCTATTGCGTAATCGCTTGCATCCGTTGTAATAGTAAATTCCTTATCATATTCCGAATATTTTAAAATCGGATGCGATGAAATTAGTGTTTTCAAATTTTCGAAACTAGCTATGTACTGTGGATCTCTTGAATTTATTTTATAGCCTTTTTTTAAATATTTAATCATTGGATATGCAATTTTTGAGTAGTCCCTAATGAACTTTCTATAATAACCAGTGGCTCCCAAAAAACTTTTTAATTGTTTTTCAGTTCTAGGTATTTCCAAATTTTGTATTGCTACTATCTTGTCCTGATTTGGCTTAATCCCTTCTTTTGTTAAGGTATGCCCCAAAAATTTTGTTTCCCTCTTTAGAAAACTACATTTATCGATTTGAATTTTTAAATTATGTTTATTTTGAAAAAATTTTCTCAAAGGAGTTTAAATGTTCCTCTAATGACGTTGAAAAGATTAATACGTCGTCTAAATAAACGACACATATCTTATTTATGTATTCTCTTAATATGTCATTCATTAAACGTTGAAAGGTAGCCGGAGCATTTTTTAGTCCGAAGGGCATTCTTATATATTCGTATAATCCCACCGGAGATACAAACGCTGTCTTTTCAATATCCTTTTTATCCATTAAAATTTGATGGTAACCTTTGGCTAGATCAAGAGTGCTGAAGTACTGCGTCTTGCCCAACTTGTCTAAGATTCCATCAATGTTTGGCAAAGGATATTTATCATCGACAGTTATTTGATTTAGTCTACGGTAATCGATTACTAAACGAAATTTTTTATTGCCCATACTATCACATTTTTTGGTACTATGATAATGGGTGAACTATTTTTACTCCTACTTTTCCGAATTATACCTTGTTTTTCTAGCTCCCTAATTTGCCTTATGGCTTCTTCCTATATATTTTCGAATTGATTTGCTGGTTTTTGGTGGTTCTTATTTCGTGGACCACCGTTTTTGTATTTGTCAAGGTATCTCCTTCTTTATACATTAATTTTTCATACTTTTTTAGTAATTTTTCAACCTCCTTGCGTTCATTTGATTTTAAATGATCAAGGTTGATGTTCTTTACTTCACTTATATCTAATGAATAAACTTGCTCTTGCATAGTTTTCATATAGAATGGAAGACTCACACCATTTTTTAAAATTCTTGTCCGTTTTTCGATATCAATGGTTTTAACGTTTTTAAAAAGAAAATCATTTCCTATTAACAAATCTCATTCTAGCGTTTTCCGGGTATTTGAATTCTTTTGGACAAGGGCTTTTTACCTTAACATTTGGCGTTTTAATTTTTCCGTTTAAAGTATTCACCAAAGTGCTTTCACTTTCAAGCACTGGTAATTTAAATTTTTCGAAACTAGATTTTTTCATTATACTTATGGTTGAACCTGAGTCGACCAAAGCATAAAATTTTTTCTCAAAAAATGTTAATATTATTATAATTTTGTTTGATGATTCCGAGGCTAATTTGTAAAAAACTCCTCGTTCGTGTTTGATTCTTGTGGATCACCTCTTCTACTCATTGTGTCTACGTCCATGGGTTCTGGTCCCCTATTTTGTACTTGTTGTCTACTATTTACTGAATTTCTTTGTTGTTGTGAATAATTATAACGATTTTGATTTGTTCGAACTTGTTCTGAATAGTTTGTACGATTTTGCCATCGAGGCTGTCTTGTTTGATTGGATTGTTGACGATACTGTTGTTCAGAAAAATTTTGATTTTGTGAACGATATTGTCCCGAATCTGGTCTGTTTTGACTAACAATGTTTCTTTGTTCCCTTTGTCCTGAATAGAAATTTTTATTGTTAACACCATTATTTTTGGTGTTAGCTTGAAAGTTGTTTCCCCCTCTTTTTAGATAAGGATTTAGATTGCCTTCATCCAACCCAATAAATTTATAAATTTCATTCGCCATTTCCGTTAATGATGTGACCGATTGCACTGTATATGCAAATGTCCCTGATGCTAATTGTTTTATTCGCTGAATTAGCATTCCCGAAAAAATTTCTCTTATAGCGTCACCATTTTTGCTTAGTGCACTATATTCTGTTATATCATCCACGATTTCGTTTAATCTTTTACTTAATTCCGCTATACTATTTACTTTCAAAATCGAAATTTCTTTCGTGATCATCATTTGATCTTTTGTAGGTCTGTAATGCTGCCTTAGCTTAGCTTTACAACTAACCCAATCTTGAGGTGGATTTGTTTGCAAAAAATTTTTTGCTGAACCACCGATTTTTAGATCATAAATCACCCTAAAAAATATTTCCTCCTGCCCTACATAGTCTCTCCGTACTCTGTCAATTGCCCCAACGAAGGACGGCAATTTTTTCACATTCCCTTCAAAGGGAGCCAAATATTGCAAATCTTTTTCTATTCTTTGCCTAATTGACAATTGGTTATTGGCTGCATTTTGCGCAGTTATTTGAGTTAAAGATGCTAAGCATCGAGTTAATAATTCTATTTGTTCTGCCATTATACTTGGTGTGTTTTAAATTTAATTTAATTCAGATTAAGATTAATAATAACAATTTTTTTTTCTAAATCACAACTTATAAAATAATTGCTTTAACAAAATGCTATTCTATAATTGTATATTCTTACTGTTGTTGCTGCTGGCTGCTCCTCCTGTTGTTGCTATTGTTGTCTTGTCTTTGCTGTTTCTCCTGGTATTGTTATTGTTGGCTTTGTTGACTTTGTTGTTTTTTATATTTTTATTTGCTGAATAGGAATGGTTGCTTTTGCTGTATCTGCCGCTGTCGTTTTCGGTGATGCTGCTATTGATGCTGAAGCTTGTAATATGTAGCTGCTGTGTTATGTTATGGTTGTTATGTTTTTTCTGAATAAGACCTACGGCACTTATTTAAGTTATCAGTTCAATATATGTAGATCTTGCATCGCAGTCTGCTTTATGCATTTCAATAATTTAAAGTTCAATTAGCTGGAAAAATTTAATCTCCTTGTTGATTTATGGACTTTGCTCGCAAAAATTTTTGCTTTTCTTCTAGTGACGGCAAATTGAAAAGATTTGTTGGATATTGACACTATTTTTCAATTTTTAATTTTGTTTTTTCTTTCACGGCTCGCCTCGACTGCGCCAGTTATATAATAAAAATGCTTGCTATTCTGTTGCAAGAATCAGACTGACTCCGCCATCAGATCAGCAACTCGAGTCTGCCTAAGTGTGTGGGTGTACCGCACATTCCAACAGACTCAAAATATGCTGATTCTGCAGTTTTGGTCACGTACTGGCTGATCATGCGATGTGGTGCACAACTGCATGCCGTCAGACATAACCTGAGATGTAACTCGCGTGTGAAAAAGCAAAATCAGATAATTTGCAGAATAAAGTGCAGTGAAAATGCGTTGGGTGCTCCAACGGACACAGTACCGTTTTACCAGTGAATGACAGTTATTCTAAAACAAGTGTCTGGCCAAGTAGTCACAGTTAAAAGTAGAAAAGACAAATCGGAAGCATTACAACGAAAGTGCCAAAAAGACTTTATCCGGAAAGAGACAGCAACGTACTCGCGTACTCTTCATGTGAATTTGTGTGTGTCCGCTTATATTCCGAAAAGCAGCGCATTGAACAGTTTTGCCAACAGAAAAGCAGCAGCTTATATACGTATAAACTCTGAGACGCTTGTATGTACATATGTACCGATAAACGGCGCAAGTCAAAGCGTCGATCAAGTACATAGTGAGAGTAAGCGCACATCTACTTGGTATTGCGATAGCAGCGAGAACAACACAACAAGCGTCGACCAAGTACATAGTGAGAGTAAGCGTGCATCTACTTGATATTGCGATAGCAGCGAGAACAACACAACAGGCGTCGATCAAGTACATAGTGAGAGTAAGCGTGCATCTACTTGGTATTGCGATAGCAGCGAGAACAACACAACAGGCATCAGCAGCAAATTAGCGACGGCAAGGAGTAACGTAAATAGAATTACAAGTAGTCGAAAACTTTGTGTATTTTACTTTTTCTCTTATTTACATTTGTTATATCTAATTTATCCTAAATTATTTTAATTGAAATTACATACACGTATGTCATTGCGGACAAGTAGTTAAAAATTATATTTTATTCCCAGGTTAATATTGTTCATGCTATAAGTGTAAGTTTTGTTTTGGTGTAGTCAACAATTTGTAAAATGGATACCGACACGATTAGAGCAATGACGGTGGAGATGCTGAAAGAAAAACTTAGGGAACTTAATTTAAGTGTTGTCGTTAGGAAAAAAGAATTGCAGCTGCGATTGCTACAGCACATGGTTTTTGAAGGGCAAGAAGAAGCAGGTGAAGACTCTCTTAGTGAAAATGAATCGACAAATTCAATTTACGGTGATGCTCCGGCTGATAATTTAGGTAGGCAAAGAGCGATGTTTACACTGCGCGATATAGAAGATAGTGTTTCGCCATTTTCTGGTGATGGTACGCGCGGAGTGAATCACTGGGTGGAGGAATTCGAAGATGTTGCCGACCCTGTAGGTTGGAGTGGCCTACAGAGGTTGTGCGTCTCTGAAATCCACCGCGCGTTGAGAAACAGGCGAAAGGAAGCTAGGGAAAGCATCAACGAATATTTGTACGTACTGATAGAAATAGGGAAACCTATCAATCTCGATGACAGAAGTATTGTAGAATATTTTGTAGAGGGAGTACCAGACACGAGGTCAAGTAAAGCTATGCTATACCAGGCGAAAAGCATAAAGGAGCTAAAAGAACAGATCCGAGTATACGAAAAAATTAGAGGGGGACCAACGTCAAACAGAGTGTCTACGCCTCAGACAGGGTCAGGGAAAAATTTTAGTGAGAAGATGCCACAAAGGAAAAAGTGTTTCAAATGTGACAAAGAAGGTCATTTTGGCAGAGAATGTCCGGGGTCAGGACCCAGTAATGCAATATGTTTTAAATGTAGGCAAAGAGGCCATATTGCCAAGGATTGCAAAATGATTAAAGGTGAGCGAGTAAACACGTTAGGCCACCACAAGGGGAGCAAACGGAAAAGTAGCCCAATATTCATCGATGTGTCAATTAATAACGTTACTTTTAGTGCGCTAGTAGATACAGACTGCGACTCATGTATAATGAGATACGATACCCTTTTGTTGTTAGGTGACATCGAGCTTAGTATGGAGAAGTGGCAATTGTATGGAATAGGCAGGGGACAACTCACGACATTGGATTGCTTTGACGCTGAAATCGAGATCGACGAGGTGGTGTTGGAAATTACTTTCCACGTAGTAAGAGAACGCGATATACCGTACGTTGCCATAATAGGAAGCGATGTCCTCAAGGACGTGAAACTGGTTTTTAGGCAAGGGACAGTAACGTTCAAGAAACAGAGTACTCGAGTAGCACCGGGTAGTGACGAAACCGATGGGAAAGTTAGTGGGTGGAGTTGACAGGATTAGCCCAGGGTGAAGTTTCCAGAGAAGGTGTCAGCGTAGAATAGGGAAATGGTTTCTTGAGAGAGTTTGAAGCGTTGTGTCTAGCCGAGAATGAAGGACCAGAAGAGAAGTCGAAGGGAATCGACATATCGCATTTAGATGGAAGTTTTGCCAAGGGAGTAGAGCGCCTAGTTACTACCTACATGCCCGGAAAGCCGTCAAGCGCACCGGTGCAGATGAAGCTTATTCTATCGGATGGTAGGCCCGTGTGGCAGCGTCCACGTCGAACGTCAGTTGAAGACCAGCGTTACATAGATGAACTGGTGCAAGCCATGCTAGAAGAGGGGATTATACAATACAGCACTTCGGAATATACATCACCTGTGGTACTGACGAAGAAAAAAGATGGGACGGAGCGGTTTTGTTGCGATTTTCGCAAAATTAACGAGAAAATTGTTAGGGACAACTTCCCGATGGCCCTTGTAGTCGAAGTACTAGATAAGTTGCAGGGCGTGAAAGTTTTCACAACCCTCGACCTAAAAAATGGGTTTTATCACGTACCAGTCGAACCTGACTCGCGAAAGTATATTTCGTTTGTCACCCACAGCGGCCAATTTGAATTCTGTTTCGTACCATTTGGTATTACCAACTCACCGGCAGTGCTTTGCAGGTTTATTCGAGCAGTTTTTCAGGATATGCTCAAAGATGATACGATTATCATATACATGGACGACATTGTTATTCCCGCCAAGGATGAGAACGAATCGTTGGAAAAACTACGTAGAGTACTGAGAAAGGCTAGCGAACATGGGTTACAGATAAAGTGGGAGAAATGTCAGTTCATAAAGAAGCAAATTCATTTTTTGGGGTACATCCTGGAGAACGGTCAAATTTTACCTTCAGTAGAAAAAACCAGGGCCGTTCGAGACTTTCCTATACCGACAAGTAAAAAGGAAATACAGAGGTTTTTAGGATTAACATCGTTTTTTAGGCGTTTTATACGAGACTATTCCATAATAGCCAAACCACTCTCAGACTTACTCAGGATGGAAGAAGCTTTTAAAATGGGCGTAGACCAGTTATTAGCTGTAGAAGAGTTGAAAAAAGCATTGATTAACGCACCGGCATTAACACTTTTTGACCCTTCTGCGGAAACGGAGGTACACGCAGACGCTTCTAAACAGGGTTTTGGAGCGGTCTTGTTGCAAAGGGATTCAGAGGATCGATTGTTTTACCCCGTCGAATATATGAACCGCAAAACTACAGTGGCGGAAGAGAAGTATTCGAGCTAGAGGTTTTAGCAGTGGTTAAGGCATTGCAGAAATGGAATGTATACCTTAAAGATAGGAAGTTCAAGATAGTTAGCGATTGCAACGCTTTCGCCATGACGGTCGAGAAAAGAAATGTCCCAGATAGGGTTATGCGGTGGGCTATGTATCTACAAGAATACGACTACATGGTTTAACACAGGTCGCGCTTATTGTTTACTAGCCGAAGATTCACTAACAGTTAGACTGAGAGAGGCGCAAGAGCAAGATACGTGGATTGGAACAGTGAAGAAGATCCTGGAAACAGGAAGTTATGAGAATTTCTTCTTGTAGAATGGTATAGTTTATTGTGACACCATAAGAGAACTGCTCGTAGTACCATCCAGCATGGAAACAGAGATAATTAAACTAGCACACGATCAGAATCATTTTGCTCGGAAAAAGACACAGGAACTTGTAGAGAAAAACTACTATATACCAGATTTGACAGAAAAGGTAGCAAAAGTTGTAAAGGGATGCGTGGAATGCATAATCGTAGACGCAAAAAGAGGCAAAAAGGAAGGGTTTTTGTATCCTATAGATAAAGCATGTGAGCCTTTAGGGACCTATCACATTGATCACGTCGGGCCAATAACCGAAACACTCAAGAAATATAACCACATTCTAGTAATAGTGGACGGGTTTTCCAAGTTTACATGGTTATACCCTACAAAGTCTACGGGGGTGGATTGGGTGATTGATAGGCTGGAGAGACAGGCTTCGATATTCGGCAACCCTAAGCGAGTAGTAACCGATAGAGGGGCAACATTCACGTCTAATAGCTTCAAGGACTATTGTAATAAAGAAAACATACAACATTTTTTAATCGCAACAGGAGTATCACGCGGGAACGGGCAAGTGGAGCGCGTACACAGAACGGTTATTCCAATTATAGCTAAAAAGTGTCAAAACAACCCCACCCAGTGCTACAACCAGGTGCCGAAGATACAACAGGTTTTAAATAACACTATGCCGCGCAGCACTAGAACATGGCCCTTTAAAATTCTCACCGGGTTAGATATGCGTGTAAACGATTACCCAGATTTGAGACAAATATTAGACGAGTTAACAATAGAGGAGCTAGATACCGAACGAGACTTAGTAAGACAAAGTGCTCAAGAAAATATAAATAAAATACAAAACGAAAACTGTAGAACTTTCAATAAAAATAGGAAAGAAGAAGTTAGCTACAACATCGGTGATCTAGTTGCCATCAAAAAGATTCAGCTCGGGACCGCTATGGGATGTCAGGGTAGGTGGCAACTCTACGCAGGCGAACGGAGGAACGACAGGACATGAAACGAACAGACAGAGGACGAAGTAGGAAAAACGGACAAGGTATGTGGAGTCAAGTAACAGACACCGAGGCACGCGCAACGATACAAGTCGTCAAACTATTGCGCCGGGTAGTTTTAAGTGGCTAATTAGCGTCTAAGCATCTACATATGTACTAAAAACTATTTCAATAAACGTGGTTGAAAATTAACAAACAAAGTGTCTTTTACTACATATATACCTATATCTTTTTCTACATATATTATATATTATACACATACGTATTATATACTATACATACATATATTGAAGTGAATGTGAAGGGATTTTGGGATTGCGGATTCGCCTATATTAAAGTGCGACCCTTTTGTAAATCGCATAATTTTGAAATTTTAATTCGGTCAGTTTTTTCGCATATTATCTCGGGTTTTCGCAAATTTTATTATTGGACAATATTTTTTCGCGTTAAATTTTCAATTGTGCTTGCTGTTGCTCATTTGCATAACTCATTGGTTTGACTTTCGCATACTTGGGAATCGATATTATTTTTTCTCGTTTTCGTAACCGATTCCAAATATATTTGTTGCTAACCTTTATTGCTATTGGTTTGGCTTTCGTATATTTGGGAATCGATATCTACATATTTTTTCGTTTTCGTTATCGATTCTTAATACATATATCTGTTGCCAACCTTTGTAGTCTTTTTTTCGGAAATTCAATTTAAACACGCAAAATGAGCAAGCCAATGCCAACTATCGCCAACCTCTCTCCAAGTAAGGAGTTGATCGACTTAAGGTCGTTAAAGCGTCAAAGGATTTTGGCAAAAAAATAGTATTTTGCGAATAAAGACGGGCCTTTTAGAAAAAACCATGTCATTAGATCCAATTGAATTGGAATGCATAGCGAAAAATTAATGAAATGCCGATCTAAAATTGAAGAGATTGATGAAGACGACATGGCCCGAGGGGAGTTAGAGGACATAATTGTTGAAACGAAATCAATAATTAAAAATATTTTAGCCAAAAATAAAACGTCAATTGCCGAAACATCTTTCGTAGCTTCTCACAGCTCAAGACACCCTAAAATGAATTTGCCGAAATTCAAGGGAGAATATTCAGAATTTAAAAACTTTATGAGTTTGTTTGAGAGCTTGGTTCATAATGATCCAAATATCCCAGATATAGAAAAATTTAACCATTCGGTAAATTGTTTAGTTGGAGAGGCTCTGGGAACAGTTAAAGCGTTTTAGATGTCGGATGAAAATTATTCGAAAGCGTTGGCAAGTCTAAAGAAAATTTATCATAATAAATGTTTGATATTTTTCAATGCAATATCTAAATTTTTTGAGCTGGCAACCATCCCAAAGCCGTCCCCGTCTTCATTGCGATCCATAATTGTTGAAGTGTCTGCTGTTTATGACTATCTCTGGGCGATGAGAAGCAAATAACAAACGCCATTATAATACATACATATAGTTATGACAAAGGTTGACTCTGCCATTATGGAAGGATTGCGAAGCAACTTTAAATAGAAGGTTTCAGCAGCTAGCAGCAGAAGGAGCATCTTGTTCGAGGACGAAATCTGGAGCCACAACCAGCATGAACCACATGAAGCAGCCTCACATGGTCCAGACAAAATCAGCTGTAGTCGCCGCAGATGCAAAACAGCCAACCTGTCAAAAATTCAAGTCAAAGGAACATCCTTTAACTACCTGCCCACTTTCAAGGCGCTTCCTGTACAACAGAGGTTCGAGTTTGTGAAATCGGTGTCCTTATGCATAAATTGCTTGCGTAAGGGGCATACGGTATCCAAGTGCAGAGCGGATCGATGTCGTGTATGCAATCGATCGCATCACACATTGTTGCACCAGTACCCGGTTTCCTTCCCCGCTGCATCTCATCCGCACCCATCAACCACACATGCCATGCATACAGCGAGTATGCCGGATCAGGTAATGTTGGCGACAGCTGTTATTCAAGTGAGAGCCAGTTATGGTGAATACCTGAAAAGTTGCGTATTCGTCGCCAATGCGTTGCATTTCGGCTAATCATCCAGTCCATAACATAAATGTTAATGGCTGGAAAATTCCGCAAAATATTAAATTGGCGGAACCAGAATTCCATAAATAAAAAAAGATTGATATTTTGTTGGGTGCAGAAACCTTTTTCGATTTGTTAGCGGTTGGCCAAATTAAAAGTGGCCCTAATCAACCAACGCTACAGAAAACCCTTTTAGGGTGGGTTGTGTCTGGCAAATATGCCAGCAATCTAAGTCCTCCTCCTTCTGCAACTAGCAGAAAAATGGATTCATGCTAAATGCCTGAATATTACGAAAGATGAATTCTCCGCGCTGGTCAGCGAAATAAAAAGTGGGGTACTGAAATAGAAATGTGCATCGTGTGTGTCCGAGACAAGTGTAATCGTATCTGAGGACATGCTGGATGACACCGAGGAGCCCGACACTGATTATATGGGTTCCATTACTGATAAAATCGATAAACTACTTAGTAAGCATATTGAAGGTCTTAAACTTGATTTGGATAAAAAGTTCAGTAATTTTAAGAAGGATATTGAAAGCAAGCTCTCAACCTTAAGATCTGATATGGCCAAAATGTCAAAACAAAATAATTCGCTAACCAATCATTGCTCGTCATTGGACAAGAGGATTACTCAGGTCGAGGAAAGTTTAAAAAATACTACATTGGAGGCTCTTATGGCTCTTATGACTGAAGACGTTATAGCTGAGATAAATGAGCGTAAAAGACGCGAAGCAAATGTCATCTTGATGGGGATCACTGAGTCCAACAAGGCTTCTGGACAGGAACGTTTGGAGGATGATCGTGCAGCACTATCAACGATACTACCTCCAGAACTCTCAGTCAAGATCCCGGACTACAAATTGCGTCGTCTTGGGCGTCCAAATGCTGGTTGTAATCGTCCACTGTTGGTCGAAACGACGTCCGTAGGTGAAGCTAGAACTATTTTGAAAACCAAAGCACCAGATAACTCACGTATAGCCTTTAAGTCCGACTTAACTCAAGCACAGCATTCCTATCTCAAGAATCTTCGCTCTAAACTAGACTCACTGGCAGAGAATGGCACAACTAATAAAACAATTAAATACGTATATGGAAAACCAAAAATCGTCGACAAGAATTTTCGCGCGTTCCGTGAGGAAAAAACAACCCGTAACTCTACAGTTCTACTATCAGAACACGAGAGGTCTCAGAACTAAACTAAGTAAATTCTTAACAGCCTCAGCGTGCAGTCAATCAGATGTCTTGTGCATAACGGAATCATGGCTTCAAACGTCAATAGCGGATGGTGAAGTTGTCGACAGGTCTTATAATATTTTTAGAAAGGATAGGGATCCTATGATCAGTGGTTTTAAACGTGGAGGGGGAGTCTTCATTGCAGTAAAGCGTTCCATTCAGTCTGAGCAAGTTATCATAAACGACAACACCCTGGAACAGGTATTTATTAAAATTAAAGGTAACAATACAGATATTGTCATTGGTTGTATATATATTCCTCCCCTGTCTTCTGTTGACACATATTTGCTCCATATAGATTCGTTGTCATATATCCGTGACAAACTACCGGATGCGAGTCTACTGATCATAGGTGACTATAATCTTCCCAGCAGTATATCAAGGACCGAATGCACCAAAATAATCTACGAAAATCTATCCATGCTTGGATTCCAGCAATTCAATAATGTCCTAAATAATCACCACAAAACCCTAGACTTGTGCTTCAGCAATGCTGGTATCGTGCTACGTAAAACACCAGCTATCATCGAGGAAGATAAACTTCACCCAGCAATAGATATTACCCTTGAGTTTAACACGCATCTTAGACCAGAAGTACCAAGTTATGTATTCAAGAAAGCAGATTATGATAGCTTAAATAATTTTTTCATCGGAAATAATTGGACCGATCTCTACAAAATTGATTATATAGATGATAAATTGAATTGGTTTTACCAAAAGGTGTACGAAGGCGTTGATAAATTCGTCCCGCTACACGCTAAAAACCCAGTAACTATCCGTGTTGGTTTACCTTGGAACTTATACGTAAAATAAAATTAAAGAACAAGGCACACGCAATCTACAAACAAAGAAGCACAAGACTCAACTATAATAGTTTCGTCAGTTTAAGACACGAGTGTAAAGCATTAAGTGCTAGATGTTACCGAAATTATGTGATCCAGGTGGAAGACTCCATCAAGACAGACACCCAAGCCTTCTGGAAATTCATCAAGAACAAGAAAACATATAATACAGAGATACCGGCCATTGGAACAATTCAACAGCGAACACTGGAGAAGATAATAGTAACTTATTTGCATCTTTCTTTGAGGGTACCTATACATCCACTGATGCTGAATACACACAAGATTCAGAGGCCGTACATGCAGCTCCAACTAATCATGACGGCAATTTCGGAACAAACTGCAACTTATCCGACATGGATGCTACCTTTGACGTCGTCTTCAAACAGCTAACATTACTTGATATAAATAAAGGCGCAGGCCCCGATGGACTACCAAATATTTTTCTTCGAGGCTGTGCGGTAGGACTCTGTGAGCCAATATCTCACATATTTAGTAAATCGCTATCACAAGGAATTTTCCCAGCATGTTGGAAAAAGTCATACGTCTGTCCAATACACAAATCTGGACATAGATCTGATGTCAAAAACTACCGTCCAATTTGCATCCAATCGTCACTAGAAAAGCTCTTTGAAAAAGTAGTCTTAACACAACTGGCAGCGTCATTCAAGGATATTATCATCACCCGTCAGCATGGGTTTGTTGGCAGAAGATCCACAACAACCAATCTGTTTGTTTATGTTAATTACATACTTGAGTCTATGAATGCTGGTACTAGTGTCCATGCAGTGTACACTGACTTCAGTGAGGCATTCGACAAAGTTGACCATGATACATTATTGATGAAACTCAAAAACTATGGCACGGCACTCAAATGGTTAAATTCTTATCTAGTTAACAGACATCTTCAGGTCAGAGTTGATGGTCATCTGTCAAAAGAATACGATGTGCTGTCTGGAGTCCCTCAAGGTTCACAACTAGGTCCTTTGTTATTCAATATATTTGTTAATGATATTGGTAAACATTTCAAGTCGGAATACTTGCTGTACGCGGACGACCTTAAAATCTTCAGGACGATACATGATGAACAAGATAAAATCGGTTTGCAGCATGACTTAGATACTCTAAACACCTGGTGTAATACCAATAAATTATACTTAAATATCACTAAGTGCGCTGTAATGTCCTTCTCAAGAGCACGCTCACTTGAAGTCATGAACTACACAATAAAAGGTTAAAAACTTCAGGAAGTCATCGAAACTAAAGATCTCGGGATAAATATAGATAAAAGTTAACTTTCAACAAACACACTGATAAAATCGCCTTACAGGCTTACAAAGTGCTTGGACTTATCATTAGAGCAGCTAAAGACTTCAGTAATGCGTCCACTCTGGTTAAACTCTTTACGACGCTAGTTCTTCCCATCTTAAAATATGGGACGGTAATATGGTCACCATTTACTGATATTCAAGTCAATAGGCTTGAAAAAATTCAGAAAAAATTCTGCAAGTCACTGTCTTTCTTTATAACTCGGCAAACATCAACAGCAGCAGTGGAGGATGCAATGAAAAAGTTCCAGATTAACCCTCTATTGATTCGGCGTAAACTGGCGGACTTAATGTTCTTTTATAAAGTAATGAATGGTCTCATCGATGCTCCGGAGGTACAAGACAGCTTTAAAATGATCACAGACGGCCCAAGTCACAGGCGCAACCGCTTTATTAGAACAACCAAATCAACTAAAAATTATGTCTCAGTCACCGACTAACATTCGTGCTGAGCAGTTGTGTCGTTATTATTTCTGAGTTTTCGCTAACATTTAGCAACCCGCGTGTGCTTCTACTTTGCTTAAGCTACTCTTGCAAACATATTTGGTTTGCCGTATATAAGTGAGTAAGAAAAACTTAATCACAGAATTGTGAGTGTTCTTTGATCAAAAATGCCCCAAGGGGCCACCCATTTCGGGGACAATAGGTTTGCTCTGCTTGCCCAGAGTCCCCAACCTAAGCGTAAAAAAGCGAATCAAAAACTGTCGGAAATTTTTCCTACTCTTCCACCTACAAAAAAGACGATCCAAAATTTATTGTGCTAAAATCTGATGATACTTCCAAGCCTCTTTCAAAAATCTCGTGTTTTCGTGTTCACAATGCTATTTTAACCATAAGCAAAAACATAAACAAAATCAGTGAATTGCGTGATGGAAGCCTACTTATTCTGGTAAATAACAAACTCATTGCTGAGAAATTTATAAAAACCAAATATCTTCCCTCAATTGGATCAGTCACAGCGATCTATCATGAACACCTTAACTCCAATAAAGGTACGATCTATGCACCATTTCTCCTAGACGTCCCGGAAGATGAAATAATTGAAGGCCTAAAGTCATATGAAGTGTCCTCTGTCTACAAATTCAAACGAGTAGTTGATGGTGTAGAAAAATACACTGGAGTAATGCTTATCTCTTTAAACTCCTACTCTCTTCCTACAAAAATTGACATCGCATGGAGAATGACCTCTGTTCGCCCTTATATTCCAAATCCAATGCGATGCAAATCGTGCCAGAAATTGGGACACACGGCTAAACACTGCCGAAATTCTCCAATGTGCGTTATTTGCAGTCTTCCAATACACTTCCCTGAAAACTGCCAACGTACGATGTGTATGAATTGCTCCGGGGATCACCCGTCTTCCGCCAACTCTTGTCCTAAGTTTCAGCAAGCAAAAGAAATATTGAAAATAAAAACCTTGGAAAAATGTAGCATGCGAGATGCTGTTAAAATGTACAAAAACACTCCAACCCAACCAACACCTTAACTGAAACATTTGCTAATGCACTAAAAACAACAACTCAAATTACACCTCACTCAGCCTTAAATAATAAAAACATCAACCACACAAATAAAGAAAATAATCAGTACACAGAAAACTGCTCAGCATCTATCTCCACTCCTTCCATAAGTGAACACAACTCTCCACCGACAATAAAGAACAACGATATTCCCATAAACAATAACTTCGCAATTGGTCTTACCTTACTCAGTCCAACAACATCTTCCCTACAATAATCCACCTAACTCAATGGCATTCCACAATAGCTATATGCATGATTCTGATACACCCACAATACACCAACATTCCAAACAAAAAGAACAAAACAACACAGAAAATAACGAAGTTGAATACAGCAAAGATTCTCAATAATCACTTGAGTGAGCTTTCAACAGTTGACACTCAGCCAAGCTGACAACTCATTCTAGTTGATTTCTCATTCTCTCTTAAGCTTTCTCATCTTCTCCCTTCTTCAATCTTTCTAGTTACCTTTAATCTAAGCGCTTAATAAAGTACTCTCTTAACATGTGTACGATAATGCAATGGAACCTAAATGGCTACATTAACAATTACAACGAACTCCAGCTCTTAATTAAAGATCACGCACCATCAATAATACATACTCTTAAACGAAACACATATCGCTTACAAACAGACTGCTCATACCCCCAAACATTACGTTGGTATATTCCACAACCTTCCACATAACAAAACAAATAAACAAGGCATTGGAGTTTTACTAAGAAGGGACATTCCACACAAAGTAAAACATATACAGTCAAACTTGGCTGTGTTATCGATTGAAATATTTCTAACACAAAGAATTCACGTAATATGCTTATGTATTCCACCTGACCAACACTTCACCACAAACGATATCATGCAAATAACCAGTCAATTTCCTTCCCAAATGACTTGAATGCATGGAGCCCGATATGGGGTTCAACGACAGTAAACTCCAGAGGAAAACATATAGAAAATGTAATCCTCTCCTCAAACTTAATCTCCTTAAACAATGGCTCAGCCACCCATTTTTCAACTTTCTCCACTTTTTCTCATGTTGACGTCACTTTGTGTACAGACACGCTCCCCGTCAAATGTGAATGGAAAATACTAGACCACTTACATGGAAGTGACCACTTCCCCATAATACTAAAAGTACACTTGGGACCAATAAACAAATGCTATAAACCAAAAAATATTTTCAAAACCGATCACGCTGACTGGGTGAAATTCCAAACTCTCTGCAGAGCTAAATGTGATAAAAGCTCAACAGCAGTAAATCCCAACCAGGAAACCGCTCGAATAACGAAAATTATTCGCTCAGCAGCAAACGATTCCATTCCACAAACTAATCATTCAAAAATTTCTAAAAATATCCCTTGGTGGAATAAACAATTAGCTTCTTTAAGAACAAGAAAACAAACTGCGTGGTATGACTACAAACGATGCCGCACACTAGAAAAACTCATTTGCTTCAAAAAAGCCAACGCCTACTTTCGTCGATCCGTCAAATAAGCCAAGCGCAAATGTCTTGAAGATTTTACGCTCAAAATCAATCCTTCTTCCAATCCGAGACAAATCTGGGCTGACCTCAAAAAGTTAGCTGGTTCGCCCACCACGTCAGCAATCAGGTGCTTAAATTTGCCTTCAGGTCACTTAAGCAACCTAATAGATATCGCAGAAGAATTTGTCAACCATTTTTCCAACAACAGTTCTGACAACAATTTCAGCACTTAGTTTCAAGCCCTCAAATCATCCACACTTTCAGAAAACGCCTCTATGTCTCCATCTATGTCACCCTCAGCAAAACAAATCGATTCCAGTGTTCAGTTAGATGAGTTTGAGTATGCTCTATCCGGAGTAAGCGGCAAAACCCCCGGCTTAGATAAAATATCTTACCCTATGATCAAAACCATGCCAATTGAGCTCAAGTAACGAATCGTCAAACTTTAAAATAAAATGCTGGACACCGGTATTTATCCCCAATTTTGGAAGACGTCGGGCGTAATCCCTATTCTTAAACCCAATAAAGAATCAACAGATATCGACAGTTATAGACCAATCTCTCTCCTACCATGCTTAGGCAAACTTTTTGGAAAAATAATTGCGAACCGGCTGTCGTGGTACGCCCAGCGGAATGAGTTGATGACACCTAATCAAGACGGTTATAAAAGAAGCCAAGGCACGTTAGATGTATTACTCCACCTCGACCAGTCCATCTGCAACGCTCTGTCCAGTAGGAATCATTTATCTATATTATCCTTAGATTTCAACAAAGCCTTTGATAAAATCGGCGCCCACATTGTGCTGCGGCAATTAAAAAAATGGAAGATCGGTCCGAAAATTTTGAATTTCGTTAAAAGCTTTCTCACTAACCGTAAATTGAAAGTAAATGTTAACCCTTTCAGTGGATTTGTCGAATATATTCGACATTGGATGAGCGCGCTTTTTCATGTCAAAAAAGTAACTGTAAACGTGCTCATAAGTTCTTGTTGTTAAATTAGTTAGTCAGGCAGAGAGCATTTTAATAAACATAAGCTACATTAATTTTTCTAAATTTTAGTTACTTAGTTAATTTGATCTTTTTGCTGGGTTATTAACAAGATTGTCCGATCGGCTATATTTCAACATAAATTTAAGTATTTAGAATTTATCAGAAGTGTTCGACAAAATTATATGTTAATCAATAGTGTTTAAATAATCGTTCTTATCAAAAAAAAAACAAAGAAAAAGTAGTTAGCGTATACCTATAACTCCCGATATATTGTTGTCGAATATAATTGACATTGACCCGCAAAGTAAGTTTTTTTCCGATTAGAAAAAAAATTTATATAAAAGTTTAGTTATTTATAATAAATTTTCAGAAAATATGGCATATAAAGCTTTAAATGATGATGAGATATTTGAAATTCTTGCAAATTGTTCTGATATTGAAGATGGAAATTAGTGCCAGTGTGAAGATATGGTGGAATATGATGTCGAAAAGGTGGATGGAAATACTTTTGAAGTTATAGAACGGGAAATTATTCCAGATTGCGGTGAAGCCTTAGATGAAGTGTTAGATTTGGAATTGCCGCTTATCACTGAGGCCGAAATATCTGGAATGGGTATATCAGTTGATAATGAGCAGCCAAGTTCAAGCATACAAACTCCATTGACCTTCACAGCAAAGAAAGCTATTTCTTGGAGAAAAAATCGAATAGAACATTCTTCGACAGCAATTCAGTTTGGACGTACACAAGATGCTGCAGATATTGAATTTTAAAATACCACTGATATTTTATTATTGGCGCGTATCATACCAATTTATATGCTCAACAGAAAGGTCAATTAAATTTCACGGAGTGCTCAATCAATGAAGTTCGAATTGTTTTTGCACATCATATAATGATGGGGGTTTTAAAATTTCCGAGAGTTGAAATGTTTGACGATCCTTCGCTTGGAATATCATTTTTCAGAGAGAATATGACCAGAAAACGTTTTTCTATTAGGGAAAAAATTTACATTTGGTTGATGTTATGGACAAAAAAGGGCAGAATAGAGATCGACCTTTTTTTAAAGGGTTTAACCAATAATAAACACAGTGAGAAATCGTCTTTGGAGCCTACCATTGGAGGAAAATCTCTGTATTGATGAACAAAACATTCCATTTAAAGGAAAGTTTGTAGCAAAACAATACATAAAAGGAAAGCCCACCCCATGGGGAATCAAAGTTTTTTTTTATGCGGTAAAAGTGGAATTCCGTATGATTTTCTTATTTATCAAGGATTGACAACTCCATTAGATAAAAAAATAGTGAAGGATGTTGGTTTCGGTTCTGCTGTTGTTCTTCATCTATGTCAACGGATAACAAGTATGGCCATTGGTCACAATCTATTTTTCGACAACTACTTTCCTTCTTACCAGCTATTCGAAATATTGAAGCAACGCAAAATTAATGCTGCCGGAACCATTCGTGTTAATAGATTCGCTAATCCCAAACTTCCTAGTGAGAAAGAAATGAAATCAAGAGGGAGAGGGTTTTCTGCTGAATGCATTGACGAAAATGGTGTTGTACTTATCACTCGTTGGTGTGAAAATAAAGTCATCAACCTGGGGTCGAATTTTGTTGGAATTGGAGTTAAAGATAAGGCTAAACGGTGGGAAAAAGATTTTAATGAATTTATATGCATTGACAGACCACAAGTTTTTACGTATGTATAACGAGAACATGGGCGGAGTGGATTTACTGGATCAAATGATTCAATATTACAGCATTGACATTCGTTCTGTCAAGTGGACACTTCGCGTGATAATGCACTTTGTGGATTTGTCTTTGACAGCGGCATGGTTGGAATATAGACGCGACTGTATATTGAAGAATATTCCAAAGAAAAATGTAAAGGACTCCATGAGTTTTAGGATCGCTGTAGCAACAACATTGCTTTCTGCAGAACAGGAGAATATACAAGGGGATATAGCACGTAAACAAGGAAGACCGTCGAAGACAAAGTCAAGGGGCAGCAGCCAAATAGCTTTGCGTTCTGAAAGTAACACAGAAAGCGACAATGATTCTATGTCGCCTAATCCGCCTAAACATAAAAGAAATGTTCAAACACAACCACCGCCAGAAGTTCGTTTGGATCAAATAAAGCATTTACCGGAATTTTTAAATGTTAAAAGCGCAGGACGTTGCAAAGCCAACAATTGTGGCAAAAGTTCCTTTATAATATGTAAAAAATGTAACGTCTATCTCTGTGTAAAACGAGAAGTCAATTGTTTCTTGGAATACCACAAAAACCAATAAGTACAATTATAAAATCAATTAATTTTCAATAAATATGCCATATAATTTGAGAGAGAATTGCATTTTTCATATAACAAATTTTGTAATCTTCCAGTGTCAATGTCGAATATAATCGACATGCCGTAACTGTAAATTGCGATATCACAGGTAAAAATAAATATTTTGTTCGAACTAAGGAGCATTATATTACCTTAAAAATAAAGTTTTAGATTTTTTTCCCACCACAAATTGTTCTTTCCACTGAAAGGGCTAATGGATTCTTCTCCTCCACACTTCCACTCTCAAACGGCACGCCGCAAGGTTCGTCACTTTCAACATTCCTCTTCATCACTGCCTTTGATGAGATAAGTCGAATTAAAACACGCACAAAGGAATCGAGCACCAAATGCATGCAGACGATGTCGTAATTTACATCAAACGTTCCGACCTCAACGCATCCGAATATACATATTCCAATATCCTTAATGAAAACTCTGAATGGTCGCTAGTTTCCGGTGCACAGCTATCACTAGAAAAAACGCATATCCTCCATATATGCAGAAAAACAAATTGCGGCGGAATAAAACTTTGCTTTAACAACACTAACATAGAATGTACAAAAGAATTAAAAATTCTAGAATGAGTTTTTGACTCTTAGTATAATTTTAATTCGCATTGTAAATACATTAGAAACCCTTTGCAAACAAAATTAAACATTGTAAAATATCTTTCGTCAAAACACTCGTTAATACATCCAAATACGCTCATCAGTGTTGTCAGATCACTTCTTCTTTCAAAGATCGACTATGCGCTTCCGCTTTACGGAGAAGTTCGAAGAACAACATCAAGCTTATATGTGCCCCATACCACTGCGCGATATGCCGTAGCCTCAGAGCTTTTCCAACATCACCAATTGAAACCATTCTTGCGGAGTCAGGTCTACCAAGTGTACAAAATAGGGTTGAAGACGCAACCCACCGACTGCTATCAAAAGCGGTTGAAATCACAAACTCATCGCTGACCAAGGCCTTTGCTACTTTGCTGAGACGTACCAGGCTACATAGAGTTCTTTCAGCAATAACAAAATGCGTTATCTTTGCAAAAAAAAAATGCTCTTCCACTGTCTGTGGGGAATAAAGTAAAGCCCCTTCATCCTCATTGGCTAATCCCGTGTGAATCACTCCCCAACAAACTATCCATGCTGCCCAAACAGAACACACCAAACAAAGTTTTCAAAAAAACGTTTTTTGAAATGGAGAAGAAATACGAAAAAAATGGCTGGAAGTTGATCTTCACAGACGGATCTAAGTCAGTCGAATACACTTCCTTTTAAGTGGTCACGAACACAGGTAATACAATATGCAACTGGCTTCTTCCTCATATGTGTTCGGTTTTCTCAGCAGAGGCATGTGCCATATTGAAGGCGGTCGAGCATGCAAAAAAACACAGTGGTAAATACCTCATTTGCACCGACAGCAAGTCTTGCATTTCAGCCATTAAGTCGTTATCAAATTAGAATTCGATAATAAGCAAAATCAGAGACGCCATGATCAGCGCTCCGAGAAAAATCAAAATAATGTGGATTCCGGGCCACGTGGGAATAACTGGCAATCACCTCGCTGACGCCGCTGCCAAAAGTGTCAAAAACATACCGGCTCTTACTTACAACTATCTTTCGAAACAAGACATACGCAACTTCATCAAACACAAAACGCTCGAAGAAAACTTAAATGCTTGGAAACTACACACCCATAGTTACGCCAACATCAACCCAGATAGAATACCAACCTTGTATGGGCCCACCACGAAAATAAGCGCCATCAAAGCATACACTCGCCTCAGGATCGGACACACCATCCTAACTCACTCGCATATACTTATGGGAAAATCCCGTTCCAATTGCCCTTTTTGTGACAACTCCGTATCAATTCAACACATACTAGCAGACTGCCCAGTAATCCACTCAACAACACACTACTCTGACAACATTGACTTAGCACAAGCATTAAAAAATCCCTCAGATAAAAACGTAATGATTACATATAAATTTTTAAAAGATAGAAATTTACTAAAATACATCTAACACACTAACAACTAACTAACACAATTATAGTACCTAAGCTATTAATAAGGCGGCTGAAGGCCTAGTAGCCAGTGCTGCGATTTCATGTATTTATATAATAAATATTTTTTTGTATAAATGATTATAAAATAAAAAAATAAAATGAAAATAAAAAACAAAAAAATTATGTCATACATGGTCCCAGTAACAAGATAGCTAATTACGTCAATGACAGACTCCTCAGATCCAGTTCTTCGGAGGCTCCATCCATTCCTTCAACTTTAACCTGAGAAAACATCTGTACGACCACCACAATAGCTAAAACTGGGATTGCATTTTAGAATTCTTTGTAAAGGGTGATTTTTTAAGAGCTTGATAACTTTTTTTAAAAAAAAAACGCATAAAATTTGCAAAATCTCATCGGTTCTTTATTTGAAACGTTAGATTGGTTCATGACATTTACTTTTTGAAGATAATTTCATTTAAATGTTGACCGCGGCTGCGTCTTAGGTGGTCCATTCGGAAAGTCCAATTTTGGGCAACTTTTTCGAGCATTTCGGCCGGAATAGCCCGAATTTCTTCGGAAATGTTGTCTTCCAAAGCTGGAATAGTTGCTGGCTTATTTCTGTAGACTTTAGACTTGACGTAGCCCCACAAAAAATAGTCTAAAGGCGTTAAATCGCATGATCTTGGTGGCCAACTTACGGGTCCATTTCTTGAGATGAATTGTTGTCCGAAGTTTTCCCTCAAAATGGCAATAGAATCGCGAGCTGTGTGGCATGTAGCGCCATCTTGTTGAAACCACATGTCAACCAAGTTCAGTTCTTCCATTTTTGGCAACAAAAAGTTTGTTAGCATCGAACGATAGCGATCGCCATTCACCGTAACGTTGCGTCCAACAGCATCTTTGAAAAAATACGGTCCAATGATTCCACCAGCGTACAAACCACACCAAACAGTGCATTTTTCGGGATGCATGGGCAGTTCTTGAACGGCTTCTGGTTGCTCTTCACCCCAAATGCGGCAATTTTGCTTATTTACGTAGCCATTCAACCAGAAATGAGCCTCATCGCTGAACAAAATTTGTCGATTTGTCACATTTCGAACCGAACACTGATTTTGGTAATAAAATTCAATGATTTGCAAGCGTTGCTCGTTAGTAAGTCTATTCATGATGAAATGTCAAAGCATACTGAGCATCTTTCTCTTTGACACCATGTCTGAAATCCCACGTAATCTGTCAAATACTAATGCATGAAAATCCTAACCTCAAAAAAATCACCCGTTATTATATTTCATTTTCTCTGATATAGCGACTTAATTTATTCTTGCAATATTAATATTAATAATAACATTATTATTCTTTTTTACTGTATATTGCCGATTGGCGTTCATAAATAAATAAATAAATAAATTATGCCAATCTGAAGATGACTTAACGTCAATTAATTCGGTGGTCCAAAAGTTCTGCATCAAATTCACACAAGAGCAAAAAGAGTGTGAAAAATTTTTCGTGAAAACAACTCAAGTAGTGCCTTCAGGACGACTTCAAGTCAGAATGCCATTTAAAGCTGACCGTAAGTTACTCGGTCACCCTTATGAAACCGCAATTCGGCGGTTTCAGGCCCTGGAGAGAAGAACGTTGAAAGATCCAGAACTTCGTAAAATGTATCTGGACTTTATGAATGAATACAGAGCGCTGGGTCACATGAGCCCAACAAACAATAAGATCCCGAGTGAGCCACACTATTTCATTCCGCATCAATGCGTTTTAAGACCCGAAAGCACAACAACCAAATTCGAGCCGTACTTCATCTCAATTTTCATTGAATGAACTTTTGATGGTAGGCCCAACCATCCAAGAAGAATTGTGCTCAATTCTTCTTCGTTTTCGCTTACATAAGTATGCACTAACAGCGGAAATTACTTAAATGTACCGTCAAATAATTATGCATGAAGAAGACAGAAATTGTCAGCTTATTGTGTGGAGAGAGCATCCCTCAGAGCACATTCAAATTTTCCGACATAACACCGTCACTGCGCCTGCACCATTTCTCGCAACACGGTGTTTGCAAATGCTCAGTGATGCTAATACAATGAAATATCCACTCGGTTCATTGGTCATCAAAAGAGACTTTTATGTTGATGATATATTAACAGGGTCCGAAAATTTTGAGTCTCTAGATCTTCTGAGAAGTGAGGTAATTCAAATATTAAACTCGGCCGGATTCACCTTAACGAAATGGTTTTCGAACCACCCTAAATTTATCGACAGTGATTGCACTGAAAAGTCATTAAGCTTCAATGACAAAAGTTCCACTAAAACGTTAGGAATCCATTGGTTGCCGAAAAAGGATTTGTTTCGATTTGTTTTAGATGACAATTTTTATGATCTGCGAGCCACTAAACGAAACATATTGGTAGTTTCTGCTCGCCTTTTTTTGATCCTCTTGGATTATTAGCCCCACTAGTTACCAAAGCAAAAATCTACAAGAGGTTTGGATCCAAAAACTAGATTGGCAAGAGTCGATTCCATTGCGCCTTGACACTAGCTGGCAGAACTTTAAAGCCAACCTAATGCAGCTCTCATCGATAAGCATTCCTCGTTACGCAAACGTTGAGTCGAGTGCCATCTGCCAAATACATGGCTTCACCGACTCCTCAATAAGGGCGTACGGATGCTGCATATACATACGAAGCCAATCTGCTAGTGGTATTAAATGTATGCTGCTTACTGCAAAGTCTAGAGTGGCTCCGCTGAAGACCAAATCTCTTCCGCGTCTTGAGCTCTCGGCAGCACATCTTCTTTCGAAATTATGGTCAAGAGTAGCGCCTATGTTGTGTCGACATTTCGAAAATATAACATTTTGGACAGACTCTGAAATCGTTTTACATTGGATTAAAACACAACAATCTTCACTACAAACTTTCGTCGCAAACAGAGTGTCCGAAATCCTAGAGTTCACTGACAAAGTACATTGGCGACATGTGCCAACGAAACAAAATCCTACGGATCAAGTGTCTCGGGGGTGTAACGTGGACGAATTGAATAATTCAATATGGTTTGGTGGTCCACAGTTCCTCCTAGAAGACCCTGCATTAATGCCAATTAATAACCATTTCCACCTCTCACCAGAAGAGGAAGCATTAGAGAAGAAGAAAACTACATTTACATTAATTTCGACTGCTGAGAAAAATTCAATATTGGACCTCATTGAAAAATTCTCTTCTCATAAAAAATTGCTTCGTGTGGTCGGATATATATTGCGATGGATAAGGCGACCACCAAAATCCTCCAGGGGCCAAGATCTGACTTTAGAAGAGGCAAGCTTGAGCTTTCTAAAAATTGTACAGGTGGTTCAACATTCAGAATTTTCGGATGTTATTGAAAAATTGCATAAAGGCAACACCCTATCCGCAAACTTGTAAAAACTCAACCCTTTTTTTTGCATTAGTACTCGGATAAGTCGCTGTAGTTCAAATTAATCCGAGTAGGACGTCGCTTATTAAATGCACCTCTCCCATACGATGCCAAATTCCCATTATTACTGAGTAAAAATTCGCATTTCGTTATCACTTACTTACGGTTCCTGCACTTTCGAAATCACCACGCTGGGGCAAAAGCGTTGGTTGCGCTTCTTCGAGAACGCATATGGCGAATTAATGTCAGAGAAGCTTGCAGTAGAACGAAATTGTAGAAATTGTACACACTGCTTTCATTACAAGCCGAAGTTGCAAGCCCAAATATTGGGAAATTTGCCAGTTGAAAGACTTCGAGCTTTACGACCCTTTCTGATATGTGGTGTAGATTTTTGTGGTCCCATATATCCTACGTTAAAAATTCGCGGTCGACCACCCGTAAAGCAGTTTTCGTTTGCTTCACTTCAAAAGCAGTACTTTTAGAGCTCATCTCGGACCTATCTACTAATGCTTTTATTTTCGCCCTCAAAAGGTTCATTGGTCGCCGAGGGATGCCACAGAAAGTATTCAGCGACAACGCAACCAACTTTTTCTGCGCCGACCGCAAGCTGCGCGACCTGGATTCAGCTTCGGCTTTATACCATCCAGGGCGTCGCACTTCGGCGGGTTATGGGAGGCGGCCGTGAAGTCCGCCAAGCATCTGATCGTTCGCGCACTCGGCAACGCTCTACTCACGACGGAGGAGCTCTCAGCACTACTTGCCGAAGTGGAGGCCATTTTAAATTCTCGTCCTCTAGCACCGTTGGGACAGGATCCCAACGACGGAGAAGCACTAACTCCAGCGCACCTTCTAATCGGTTGCCCTCTGCGAGCACTGCCACCAGCACAAGTGTCAACGGACCCAATTCGTTTCTGCGAGAGATGGCAACTTGTTTGCTGTCTCAAGCAACAGTTTTGGCGTCAGTGGTCCAAATCCTACATGACGGGCCTTTAGGAACGCAACAAGTGGCTGCACCCCACACGCAATCTGCAGCTCAACGACCTCGTCCTCGTCCACGAGGACAACGTGCCGCCACAGCAGTGGGTACTCGGACGCGTCGTCGTAACCGTCGAAGGCCAAGACGGCAAGGAACGAGTGGCAGACGTGGCAACCAAGGCGGGCACCATTAAGCGCCCAATTCACAAACCCGCATTACTGCCCATGGAAGTTAAAGGATCCTGATCCTGTCAAGGCGGCCGGTGTTGCGACAAGTGACTAATCTCCTCAGCTAAAACGAAAGACATTTTAATTAAGTTAAATTTGAATATATTTTTGAAATATTATATTTGAACTAAGAAGTTTTCTTTTCTTTTGCTTACTCTAATAATATGAATAATACTTACCTTAATCTATTACTATACAAAATGAATTACTCACCTCTTTTTTGTACATACCTGTATACTTCCGTTACAACTGTTTTATTCCGTTAGTTTTAAGATTTAGGCTAAGCAACTAGATGAACTAGAATAAAGAAATAATTGTTATTAGACCGCTATAGAATCCGCACGCGTTTCTATTTCTTTCGCTAATCTTTTCGTATTTTCCGCAAATTCAAGTGTTCGGTACAGGCAATTGGTAAAGTTTTTATTAAGTGAATATTTTAAAAATGTTAATCAAACACGCATCCCGAAAATACTTCAATTCTCAAAAACGCTTGAGAAATTTCAGTATATCTGAATAACAACATACAAATTTACAATATTTCCTAGTTATATTTTTTTCAATATTTCTTTATTTATTGGATCTGCTCTTTATTTTAAAAGCCTAGCAATGAGTTATAAAATCTTAAAACTAGACAAGCTCAAGCAAGTGATTGGGCTGTTTTGGCGATACGTCGCTCTTTATTATACAGGCATATCTCCGCAACCAACAGATCGATCATGTTGTGATAGACGGAAGGGTTGTAACATAGACTTTGGACCACTATCTTGTTGCAGCCAAAGTACGCTTCCGCCTCTTTGTGTGGAAAAGCTGCAATCACAACAGACTGCTGAACGATTTTCTACTCAATTTGTACTCCTGATCTCTGAGAGCGCTCGTTAGCAAATCGGCATTTCAAGTTCCATACGTACAGCTGCAACAGAAACCATTGGCTTTCAGAAAATGCAAAAGAACAGCTGGTTCGATGAGAAGTGCCGTGTCGCATTAGAGAGAAAGCAGACTTCCTACCTCGCAACATTACAATCGACCACAACACGTGCGGAATGAAATATATACTGAGATTGGAAGAAGGCATAAGGGCATTTGCAGACAAAAGAAGAAAGAGGCCGAAATTTGTTACTACGCAGAGCTTGACGAGCTAGCCGACAGCCAGCCAAAAAGTTACGGGAACTAACAGAAGGTTTGAAAACCGGAGAATACTCTTGTAGAACCGCCAGAGGTGATCTAGAGATTGATGCTCACAGAATACTAAAATAATGGAGAGAACACTTTTCCAACCTGCTGAACGACAGCGAACCCGATCCCGATCCCCCAATCATTGACGATAGAATAGATTTTCTATTGCCCGACTATGAAGAAGTTCGAATAACACTTACTCGTCTGAAGAACAACAAAGCCGCGGGGGTCGATTGATTATCGGCCAAGTTATTCAAATGCGACAGCGCAGAACTGACAAGGTGCATACATAAGCTTCTTTTTAAAATATGGTCGGACGAAAACATGCCCAACGATTAAAATTTAAGTGTGTTCTGCCCAATCCACAAAAAAGGAAGACTTGACAATCTGCGCTAACTATCGTGGGACAAGTCTCCTCAACAAAATGAGTGGATCTTATCAGTGTGGCTTTAGACTTGACAAATCAACAACCGATCAGAAATTGACTATGCGCCAAATCTTAGAAAAGTCCAGTGAAAGGCGATTCGACACACACCACCTGTTCGTTCGTTTGGAGAAATTTATTCAAGATGCAGAATTAAATATAGAAGGTACCATCATCTATAAGAGTGCTGGTGTCACCGATGATATTGATATCATTGGCCCCAACATCCGTGCCGTTAGATATGCGCTCTCACAACCTGATAAAGAAGCGAAGCAGGTGGGTCTGGCTTTGAACGAGGGCATGACGAAATATCTCCTGTCATCAAATAAGCAGTCGTCGGACAAGCGAATTGGCTCCCACGTCATTTTTGACAGTCATAACTTCGAAGTCAAAGCAAAAGCTGTCTTTTTCTTTCAAAAGCACAAAATTTGGAAATTTTTCTGGAATCTACGAAATTTGATCTAACTATCTAATTTTAGTGTGCTGCAAAATTTTATTTAGTTTGCTAATTATTTTTTTCAAAAATTGTATATAATTTTTGATTTTATCCGCGGAAAAATTATCTAAGGGGCCATACCGCCGAACACAATCACTTAAAGTAAGAAACCTATGAACATTAAAGCTAATTAAATGCTTTCCGTATAGTTCTGAAATTAATTTTTTAAAATCATTACAATTTCTTGTGCAATATTTATTCCAATATTAGATGTACTCTCACAAGTCAAATGCCAGCATGTAACAAGGAGAAATGGTAATAAAAATGTTCGTCAACGTAGCCTCACAAAACAAATATTCCACTATACCAACAAAAACTGCCGGAATTCAATAGATTTTTGAATACATTCATTACAGGTATATTTCTTTTTGAAATAAGTAATTTCAGTAACGTTTTCATTACTCCTAAATACAAGTATAGCAAGTGCATGAGTTCCAAAGGAAACTGCGAAATCATGCCAAAATTTGCAGATTCGTCTGTTCTTAAATATTTTATCAGTACCAGCTTCGTCTGTTCCTAAACTGACTTTACTTTTACATACTAGCTAGAGTACAACAATGTTCTGAATGTATGAGACAAAGTACCTGCAACGAATTTACGAAAAGGTGAATCATAAGTGAAAGATGGAACATTGATATCTTTTACTATCTGTATAGTCCTACTCTGAGTCCATGTGTTTGTAAATATACTACCTCATCACAAAATTTTCGGAGAAAATCATCTGGATTACCAGGTTTACTTTTTCCGTGAAAACAAGCAATTAAAAGCGAACAAATTTTCGAAAAATTGACAATTAATCCTATTATCGGCTACACATAACTTTTAGACGATTTTGTCAAATTTCTAAAATTTCAGATCTTCTAATTGAAAATTCTTTTGAAAGTCCAAATACAAAAACTCTCCTCCTGGTATGTCATCTATTTCTACTTTATCTTGTTTGTACTTAGGAGAGTTTTTGCAGATAAGGGTAAACCAGCGTTTCCCAAATGCCGGGTCGCGACCTGGTATCGGGCCATCAAAATATCATACCGGGCCGCAACATTCCTGCCTTGTTTTCAAAATAATACCCACTATCGATCGATAGATGCATCATAATATTCGTAAGCGGAGATTGGCGCGCGCGCGCCCGCATGTGCCACTCACCGCTGATGACTGACCTAAAGTTCAAACAAAAGAGCGAGGCGAAAGCTCAGCTTAAGGATATAGAGAAGCTGCAAATTGAATTCTGTATGATGTTCGATTGGACGGCTAACAGAGCTCATAGAATTGTAGTACGTAATTCATCATTCTCGCTGTTATTGAGCAAGCTACAGAAATGAGCACGTTCAAAGGCTTAAGTTCCGCGGAGACAGGGAACTTAAAAGTAATTTATGTGAAAAACAAAAAGAGTATAACATTACTGCATTGCCACAAGACATCTTAACTCAATTTAAAGAACATTTATTAGAGCTGGAGAAGAATTTTCAAGAACATTTTCCTCCAATCGATAGCAACAAAGCTTGGATAAGAAACCATTCATATTCAAGTTAGATTCCGAAGCAAATTTGCCAGATTCAGATGTCGATTCTTTGATTGAACTGTCAACTGATACAGCACTGAATGATACATTTGACACAAGAATACACAATACTAGCTCATCAAGCAATGATTTTTTTAATGCCTTTTGTGACCACTTACAAATGTGAAGCTGGGTTTTCAACCCTAGATTACCTTAAAAATAAATATCGAAACAGACTGGAAGTGGAACCCGATCTCAGAATAAAACTATAATTAAAAATAAGTAACAGCTACATGCTTCGCACTAAAAAGTGAGTACCAAAGATACCAAAATATTATAATTTAATATTAATAAAACATTTCTCTTACTATTATTAAACGTGTATTTAATCTCATGTAACCATCTTGAGTTTAATATTATTAAGTGGGTCACGAAAGGACAGTGTGAAAATTACCAGATCATGGCAAAACTAAGTTTGGGAAGCACTGGGGTAAACCAATTACACATATTTTTTTCAATCTCACCAGTAAGTCCTACAGAGTATAGTTTAATTGTTTTTCAAAGATAAACCTAATTAAATGTTGCACACTATTATATTATATAAATGTTTCCGTTTTTTCTGTAAGTTATTATTTCTTTATTGATATGTATGTATATACATGGATTCCAAAATCAACGGTTATTTTAGGATCTTCTGCAGGACCAAAGCAATACCTTATTCTTAATCTGCAGAACTTACTCTATACGTCTATACTCAATTTATCTGCGAGTTCGGGATAGAACATTGAATCGCCTTTTTCACTGTATATGCATAAATTTATACACTAGGGAAATTCAGAATCTTGTGTATCTGAGTTTGCAAAACTATGCAATTGCAAATATTTACCATCAACAAAGAACGTATTTTTTGTGGTTTCTGTGCAAGCCTTGCTTGTTTGTAAACAAAATTTTCGCGCTAATTAGAAAATATGACGAAGAAAAGTTTTAGGGAAAAATTAACTGAGGCTTTATTTGATGAAGCTGCTGAAGAAATTATGAACATTGAAGGTAAGAAATATTTATATGCGGCATATAGCGCAAATTTCACTTCAACTTCTGGGGCTTCCTGCAAGAAATCCAGTATACTCTGAATTTCTTTTTCGCTCCACTTTTTATTCGGCTTTTCGTGTTTTAGCCTTATTCAAACCGGTTTGCTCCATTTCTTGTCTTTGTTTAAAATGTTTTTATTTTTGTCAGCAGCTGATAATTTGCAAACCAGTGTTGCAAATAATACAATGGCGTTTTAGTGTTGCTTATTTGCAAGGGTGTAGCAGGTGCATTGCTATACATTTTATTAGTGTAAAAACAAGCTCGCTAATTTGCAATTGCAAAGATGCAAGACCATTTGCACCAGATTCTGAATTACCCTACTTTGTTTATTTTATATTTCATTAGACACATTTGTGCATTGTCATGCACCATTATTGATTATACTACTATGCCCAAAAAATAAGATGACATTTGAATTTAAACTGCGTTTGTTTTTTATTTATTTTTTGTTATTATGTGAACAAAAATAATTAAACAAAAGTTAAATATTGAATAAAAGTTATCTTTGCACTATATGATAAATGGTTGGAAAGAAATTAGTGAAACGTTTAAGTGTAAAATTCATTTTAAATCGGAGAAGCACGCATTTTAAGTAGTTGAATTTTTGCACTTTTAATTCAAATATCTCAAAAACCATAAGTCAGCGGGAACTATATGTATATATTTTCTTGGAGAATGTTCAGGAGAGCGGCTTT
>CM050326.1:39399025-39424025 GCA_027475135.1 Bactrocera correcta
TCGTCAGAAGAGATAATTTCATGAGGTGCGGTAATGTCTGTATAAGTATGTAGAGAGAGATTGATATTGTCTGTAGAGAGAGGGAGAGTTAGGAAGTTAAGAGAATCTGTTGTGGATATTTTAGGAGTGGGTGGTATGCCTATTGTGGTTGGGATTGTTTTAGTTTGGGTAAGCGTTAGGTTAGGTAGGTTTTTTGTTGTTTCTTTTGTAGTTACATTTGTAGAGTTTAGATGGTTATCAATTACGAAATTATTTTTGTTTTTTTTTCGTGGTTTGCTTTAGTTCTGGAAGAGGATAAGCTGTTGGGGTTTTTAGTGCAGTGTCAATGGAGAGTGATAGGGGAGGAGATGATGAGGGGTGGGGAATCACGTTTGTTATTTGCTTATTTGTGTTTTCTTTTGTAACAGATGCGAAAGACGTGTTAGCGGGGGTCAGGGGTAATTGTTGTTTGTAGAGCCTTAGTGCTTCTCGCATTGAGCATTTGTTTACAGTTTTTATTTTTAGAATATTTTTGGATTGTAGGTATTTAGGACAGGAGCGTGAAAAGGAAGGATGATCGCCTGAGCAATTTGCACAAAAGGTGCGGTTGCATGGCGTGAGGAGATGAGGAGGGAAATTGCACATATCGCAGGCTGGGTTGTTGTTGCAACGTTTCGTTGTGTGGCCTAGAAGCTGGCAACTTTTACACCTCATGAGGTTAGGGAAATATGCTCTAATCCGCAATGTGCGCCATGAGACTTCTATTTTTTCTGGAAGTTTGTAGAAGTCAAATGAAAGAAGTACCACTCCACTAGGTCTTTGTTTGTCTTCTAGATTTTTAGTGAATTTATAGACGGAAGTAACACCCTGATCTTTTAAATTGTCAACAATTTCTTCTTCTGAAATGTCGTTTAGGAATGGGGCGTAAATTGTGCCTTTAGAGCAATTCAGATTGTCATGTAATTTCACTTTAATATCACAAATTCCATTTAGTTTCTTTATTGTTAGAAATTTTTCGGCGATCTTCCGATTTTTAACGAGTAAGAGTAGATTTCCATCACGTAATTCGGTGATGGATAAAATTTCCTTACTTATTGATTCCAAGCTTTTTTGCACAGCGAAACAAGAGTACTTGGAAAGTGTTTTATTCGAATCTACTGCATATACTAGAACAAACTTTGGGCAATCTATTTTTATTTGAGGCAGGTCTGGAAAATTATCAAGTGGTTTGTACGTTAGTTTTTTTCCTTTTGGGGTTGGGGCTAGAGGCAAGCAAAGCAAACCTATTTTCCCCGAGGTTTGGAGGCCCTGGGGCCATAATAAATCAAATTTTCACTAATGTGCACTGTTTTTTACACGAGTAACCGTACGATCAAGGTAAAATGAAAACACGTGTACTTATATGCAAAATGAGTATGCGAATAAAGCGTAAAGCACAAAAGAAAAACCGCGATTAGAAAACACGTCCGCTCAATGAGAGAGATAGTCGAAGACTGTGACTGGATATGTTTCACTTAGTGTGGAATGTCCCTTCTTAGTAAAACTCCAATGCCTTGTTTATTTGTTTTGTTATGTGGAATATACCAACGTAATGTTTGGGGGTATGAGCAGTTTATTTGTAAGCGATATGTGTTTCGTTTAAGAGTATTATTGATGGCGCGTAATCTTTAATTAAGAGCTGGAGTTCGTTGTAATTGTTAATGTAGTCATTTAGGTTCCATTGCATTATCGTACACATGTTAAGAGAGTACTTTATTAAGCGCTTAAATTAAAGGTAACTAGAAAGATTGAAGAAGGGAGAAGATGAGAAAGCTAAGAGGGAATGAGTAATCAACTAGAATGAGTTGTCAGCTTGGCTGAGTGTCAACTGTTGAAAGCTCACTCAAGTGATTATTGAGAATCTTTGCTGTATTGAACTTCGTTATTTTCTGTGTTATTTTGTTCTTTTTGTTTGGAATGTTGGTGTATTGTGGGTGTATCGGAATCATGCATATAGCTTTTGTGGAATGCCATTGAGTTAGGTGGATTATTGTTGGCGGTTGGATATTTATTGATGGAATTTAGAGTGCTGAAAATTAGGGAAGATGTTTTTGGACTGAGAAAGGTAAGACTAATTGCGAAGTTATTGTTTATGGGAATATCGTTGTTATTTATTGTCGGTGAAGAGTTGTGTTCACTTATGGAAGGAGTGGAGATAGATGCTGAGCAGTTTTCTGTGTACTGATTATTTTCTTTATTTGTGTGGTTGATGTTTGTATTATTTGAGGTTGAGTGCGGTGTAATTTGAGTTGTTGTTTTTAGTGCATTAGCAAAAGATTCAGTTAAGGTGTTGGTTGGGTTGGAGTGCCTTTGTACTTTTTAACATCATCTCGCATGCTATATTTTTCCAAGGTTTTTATTTTCAGTATTTCTTTTGCTTGCTGAAACTTAGGACAAGAGTTGGCGGAAGACGGGTGATCCCCGGAGCAGTTCATACACATCGTACGTTGGCAGTTTTCAGGGAAGATTATTGGAAGACTGCAAATAACGCACATTGAACAATTTCGGCAGTATTTAACCGTGTGTCCCAATTTCTGGCACGATTTGCATTGCATTGGATTTGGAATATAAGGGCGAACAGAGATCATTCCTCATGCGATGTAAATTTTTGTAGGAAGAGAGTAGGAGTTAAAAGAGATAAGCATTACTCCAGTGTATTTTTCTACACCATAAACTACTCGTTTGAATTTGTAGACAGAGGACACTTCATATGACTTTAGGCCTTCAATTATTTCATCTTCTGGGACGTCTATGAGGAATGGTGCATAGATCGTACCTTTATTGGAGTTAAGGTGTTCATGATAGATCGCTGTGACTGATCCAATTGAGGGAAGATATTTGGTTTTTATAAATTTCTCAGCAAAGAGTTTGTTATTTACCAGAATAAGTAGGCTTCCATCACGCAACTCACTGATTTTGTTTGTGTTTTTGCTTATGGTTAAAATAGCATTGTGAACACGAAAACACGAGATTTTTGAAAGAGGCTTGGAAGTATCGTCAGATTTTAGCACAATAAATTTTGGATGATGAATTACTAAAGAAAGCTGTACAAAGCAATGTTATGAAAACTAAAAAGCGAAAATATAAAAAATAAATCATATGAAAATCAAAAGTGAATTATATAATTATACCTCGTTATCCGCCGGATAACGTTTTTCGCTGCTCGGTCGTCGCTGTGAACGGACGTGTTTTTTCTCTGCTCCGCGTTCTATTCTATTGTTTAATTTTTATTAATGCCGTGTGTTTGCGGTAATAGAGTCGATCGGGCCCAGCCCAAGATCAGCTGCAGTAAATGTAATGAATTCTTCCACCTGTCGTGTGTGAATTTATCACATGCTGACGTTGATTTTTTGCTGAAGTCTAAAAACGCGTTTTATTGTAATGCTTGCACGGCAGCTCGCAGAAATTCGATTCGCTCGCCGCCTGCGTCGCCATCAGTGCGCATTGCTCAATCACACAGTGAAATGAACGAACCATTGTTAGAGGCTAATGACCTTAATATGGTTAACGCGGTGCTCAATTCTTTGGTCTCGGAAGTTAGTTCACTGAGAAGTGAACAATCGAAGGCGCTCACTTTATTACAACAACTCAGTGATGATCGAAATTCGTTAATCGTTAAGCTTAACGAACTTAAATCAGAGTTCTGCATTGTGCAAAAGAAATTGTCCGATATCGGCAAGTTCTCTGCACCAGCTTCGAATGCTCTCTTTGCTGCGAGGGCTGTTCATATAAATGCTTCTTCAACTGCTTCTCCGCCTACCGCTGCTGTTTCTGATGATAATGAGAGTGTGAATTATCTCGCTCCCACTATACTGAAAACACGCTCTACAGCTTCAACTACTGCTAACTCCACTCGCACTTCTACAAATGCACCGTCATCTAACGTTATTGTTTCTGCTCCTACTGATAAGGTGAGCTTGGATTATCTCGCTCTCGCTACACCGAAAGCAATCTCTGCCGCTCCGTCTGCTGCTTGCTCCACTCTCTCGATGATTGCTGATAATGGTACAAATACAGCTGCTCCCAATGCTATTAATTATGCCAGTACATACGCTGATGCTGTTGCTATGAATAGCAACACTCATTCGAAACCCAAAAACAATCGAACAGTTGCTGCTAAACCAGTTCGTCACTCTGTCGCTGTCAATGCTGCTCAATCAGATGCCATCGATGACTCTGTTAATCTAAACCCTTCGACTTCAACTAATGCTAATGGAAATGTGAAGCTAAAAGTGAGTACTAGGAGCAAAAAATCCCCAGCTGTCTCAACTGTTGTTGGTGTTAATGCCAATTGTGATCTCGATGTCGTCATACCGAAGAAATGTATTCATTTGTCGGCCTTTAAAAACTCAGTTACCGAAGAAGACATTATATCTTTTGTCGTTAAACATGCTAATGTTGATAGAGAGCATCTCTTATGTTATAAGTTAATTAAGAAAGATACTGATGTTAATAACCTTAAGAGGATTAACTTTAAGCTAGGTGTGTCCCCATCTTGTTTTAATGCCGTTTTCTCCCCTTCAGTGTGGCCTTCTGGCATTAAGTTGCGTCCCTTTAAGTTTTTTCCAAAGGGAGGAGAAATCAGCGCTGCAGATTAGTGGATGTGCCTGTTAGTCACCACTTTTTTCATGAGTTTTCTGCACCTTCTTCTACTGGCTCCTGTCTTAAGGTGTACTACCAAAATCTATAGGGTATTAGGTGTAAAACAAATATTATTCGCAACTTTTCTTCACATTCGGATTTTGATATTATCGTTATTGTTGAGACTTGGCTGAATTCCAGTTACTTTGATAGTGAATATTTTGATGCAAATCTCTATTATGTCTTCCGTAAAGACAGAGATCAGGAAAAAACTGGCTGTTTAAGAGAGGGTGGTGTTCTCCTAGCAGTGCAAATATCGTCCTCGTCTTATTATGCTTGAAAAGACGATTTCATTCTGGACCAACTATGTATTTGTATCAATGACGCTCTGTTCATTGCAGTCTCATACATCCCTCCTAATAGTCCTCTTGAGTTGTATAAGTTGCATGCAAATAATATCTCCTCGCTGGTACTTAATAAGGTAAAAGAGAATAATATCTGTGTACTGGGTGACTTCAATTTAAGCAATATCGCCTGGTCTGGTTGTTCCTATAGTCCCGCTCTTATTCCTTCCAATTTTTCGTCTCCTCAGGAGTTATTTCTCATTGACAGCTTGCTTAGTCTCAATCTGATTCAAGTCAACTCATATTCAAATAACCTCAATCGTTTTCTTGACTTAGTCTTACTTAGCGATAACTTAAAATTTAGGTTTCTTGATGGATTATCTTCAATTACTCCTGCCACCACTCATCACTCTCCGCTAGCGTTTGAAGTGGATACATATCTTTTCGCTCCTGTTAAACCTATTGATGGGCTGGGTTTCAATTTTGCATTTTGTGATTTTGAACGACTCAACAATCTGCTCTCCGAGATTAAATGGGATGATTTACTTTCGGGACTAGATACATCTAATAGTTTCTCGATCTTTAAGAAATCAATCCAGGAATTTTGTCATAATAATATCCCGATCAAACATATGCAACCATATAAGTTGCCTTGGTACACTAAGGACCTTAAACGGTTAAAAAACCTTAGAAATAAATACTACAGAAAATTCTCTTCAACAAAATCTCACGTTTTCTTTGTTCAGTATCAGCACTACACAAAGCTGTTTAATGAATTGGATAAGTCTCTCTATAAAAGGTTTATTTTTAGTACGGAGTCTGCAATTAAGTCGAACCCCAAGTTCTTTTGGAACTTTGTAAAATCTAGAAGAGCGTGTTCGGCCACTCCCTCTGCTCTATGCTGGGGTGATAAGTCAGCATGTACTCCTGGCGAAATCTCCAACCTGTTTGCTGAATTTTTCAAATCAAATTATGTTCACGATGATCCCGTTACTAATTCCACTTTTTCGTATAATAATTTCCCATCCATAAATTTTGGATCACTGTGTCTTTCACAGGATGATATTGCCAAGGCTATTGGTGAAATTAAATCTTCGTCCAAATTGGATTTAGATGGGCTTCCGCCTGTACTTATAAAAAATTGTACTGCCTTGGTTTATCCTCTCATGCTTATCTTTAACAAATCTCTTTCCTCTGGGAATTTTATCTCTGACTGGAAATCAAAATGCATTACGCCTATTCTCAAAGGTGGTAGAAAGGATATAGTCTCCAATTACAGACCTATTTCTAAACTTTCTACTATTTCGAAAATTTTTGAGTGTTCTGTTAAAAATAAATTGTTTTTTGCAGTAAAATCAATAATTAATGTCAATCAGCATGGGTTTGTCTCGGGACGCTCAACTGTATCAAACTTAGCGGTTTTTAGTGATTATTATATATCTGCATTCTCCGCTGGATTTCAGGTAGATTATGTCTACACAGATTTCTCTAAGACCTTTGATAAAGTTTCACACAATATTCTAATTGAAAAATTATCATCTTTAGGGTTTCACTCGGTCTTCTTGCAGTGGATTAAATCATATTTACACAATAGACGATGCGTTGTCAGTGTCGATGGAGTGTCATCTGATTCATTCATTGCGTCATCGGGAATGCCCCAAGGAAGCGTTTTGGGTCCACTTCTCTTTGTGTTGTTTATCAATGACATCTCCTGTTGCTTCTCTTTCGCTAACTTCCTGTTATACGCAGATGACTTAAAAATTTTTGCAACAATCAAAAACCCACAAGATGTACTCAATCTTCAGTGTGATATTGATACTTTTTATGATTGGTGCACGAAATCGAAGCTTCTTCTGAATCTAGATAAATGCTCCCAGATCTCTTATGGTAGGGGACGTAGCATCATATCTTCAAGTTACAATATTTCTAATTACGTCCTAAAATGTGTTACTGAAATCAAAGATCTTGGGGTAATCTTTGACAACAGATTTTCTTTCAATAATCACATCAACTACATCACTTCTAAATCATTTTCTGTGCTCGGCTTTGTCCGTCGAAATGCTTTAAATTTTTCCGACCCCTGCACGTTAAAATTACTGTATACTTGTTTTGTTCGGTCCATTTTGGAGTACGCAGTGTTCATTTGGAGACCATATTGCATTTCATCAATTAATAGGATCGAGCGTGTTTAAAAGATTTTTCTTAAATTTGCTCTCCGCTCCTTAAAGTTCGTTGACCCATTACCATCGTATACATCTCGCTTATTGCTTCTACATCTTAAATTGCTGGAAAATCGACGGTCCATTCTCAGCCTCTCATTTGTTTACAATGTAATTAATGGAGATATTGACTTTCCCTATTTACTAGGGATAATTAACTTCAATACTCCTCAGCGTTGTCTCAGATATGTTTCCCCATTTTATTATAAAAAGGAAAGTACTAATTTTGCTGGATATGCTCCTCTCAAGCGTGCTATGCGGGAGTTTAATTCGATTTCCGAGAAAGTTCTTCTAGACTTTTCTCACTCTAGGGTATCCTTCATTAATACCCTCAATTCTGTTTTTTAGTTTAAGTTATCTATTCATGTTATTGTAATTTAATTATTCGTACATATTAGATTTCTAATTTGCATCCTAGTTTTCATTAGTCTGTAAGAATTAATGTTCATAGACTTAAATAAATAAATAAATAATAATAATACACCTCAAACTGATCAAGATATTTGAAGAAGAACTGATGAAATTCCTGATCTGTAGGAAAGACACAAGCATGTAAAACGTAAGAGTAAAAATCAATTAAATGAAGACTATAAACGAGTTAAGCCTAATAACCTAATTCATTATTACAAAATATAAGATGACTTAAAAGTTTAAAAACGTTTGATACATTGTATGGACCGAATAGATATTCAAATGGTCGATGGCGATTTGGAGTCAAACCAATAAAACTTATTTCCAAAGATGTTATATAGATTGGTAAGGATAAATGGAAAATGAAACATGGTCTGTTTGAGTTAATATTTCATAAAAAACCACAACATTATAAGAAGCGTGATTTGATGACTTATCTAGAAATTTTATTAGATAGAAATGCTATACGTAATTATAAGCCAGATATTTAAATTAAGGGAACAAAATCATTTAAATATCTATACATTATCAGAAAATTGTTCAATTATATTCCACACTCTTTCATAAGGCGTAGAGATGTATTGAAGTCAATCGAAAATATTTATCAATATTGGGATAACCCTAAAGAGTTGGTGGATAGATTGGGATTGCTTATATCCTCAACAAGTGCCGGTCACAATAACTATCAAAAAGAAATTATATCAATTAGTGAAGAGTTACGAGAAGCAAATATTATTAAATAATATGAGCATAAATAAATTTGGACATTTTTTTAGACTTTATTAGGTCCAGTGAGAAATCAATGTTAGATCGAAACAAAAATCTGAATTTAAAGAAGAAAAGAATGATTAACCTAGCTGCTCCAATTGGAGACGATGATGCCATTTCGAAAGCATACTTTTTAGACATGCTGAGTAAGATGAAAACCAAATTAGAATATCAAATTAGAGAAATTAATATCATCTTAAATAATAGTATTAAAAATGATGTAGCCATAATTGAGAGTGTAATAGACCAACGAATAAAGAGTATATTTGTAGAAGATTTACATAATATAAACAACTATTTATCAACTATTGACGATTATTTGATGCGTTTCGTTGTATTGGAACAACATCCTACTGAAAAAGACGTTGAAGTGTTAAAAATAAAGTTCCCTACTATTAGGATTAGCAAAATGAATAACAAAAGAGCTATTGTAGAAGAGTTACATGAACAAGCCAGAAAAAATTTTAAACGACAACATGTTATTATAAAAGGAATCGATGATTTATGGCAAGCTGACTTGGTGGTAATGATTCAGTATTCGAGTAGTAATAATCAACACAAATATCTTTTAACTGTAATCGATACATTTTCCAAATAAGCATGGGCCGAAGCAGTTAAAGATAAAACTAAAGAAAATGTTACAAATGCAATGGTTAAAATTTTAAACTCAAGTATCCGAATACCGAAAAACCTGCAAACAGATGATAGAAAGGAATTTTATAATACTAATTTTAAGAGATTACTACAACGAAAAAATATCAATTATTATTCAACATTTTCTTCATTAAAAGTATCTCTAATAGAGCGATTCAATAGAACATTAAAAGGATTGATGTGGAAAGAGTTTAGTTTTCGAGGAACCTATAAATGGATTGATATCTATAAAAATTTAGTCAATAATTTCAATAATACTATTCATAGGACTATCAGAATGACTCCAAATGAGGTAAATTCCTCGAATGAACAACATTTATAGGACACTGCATACAACAATTTGAAGGTTTTTCATATACCAAAATTTAAAATAAATGATTAGGTTAGAATAAGTAAATATAAACCTGTATTTGAAAAATATATACAGCAAATTGGACAACTGAAGTTTTTAAAATCAAATCAATTAAAAACATTAATCCTACAACGTATATACTTGAAGATTAACCAGAAAAAGCTATCAAGGGTGGATTTTACGAATATGAGCTAATGAAAACTGAACATCCTCATGTATATTTAGTTGAAAAAGTTTTGAAACGTCGAAACAATAGAGTTTATGTTAAATGGTAAGGATTCTCTTCTGACCACAATTCCTGTAACGGTTGTTAATAACTTAAATTAAAAAAATAAACAAATAAATAAATATCTATTATAAATATAACAGTATTTTAAAAAATTGTTTCAGTTTTTCAGAGAATGGTAACCTATCATCATCATCATCATCATCATGTCGATTTTTTTTTATTAACAGTTTAAATGGGTAACAACAGGTTGCCCCAATTCTTTTTCCTCTCCCCTTTGGGAAATTAACACCCAAATTTTTATTGGTTTTGTAGGGTTTGCTGGGTTTGGGACCCGCCATAAAAACAACTCCAAAATGGAAAAAAAAACAATGTCGATTTACATTAAAAAATTTTTGGTTAATTTATCTTTATTGGTTGAAAATTATATATCCTTCAGACAATTTAACCAAAAAATTTTGAACCTTTTAACACCTTCGGCCATAAAAAACCAAATATCAAAAAAAAATTTTTTTAACTTGGGAAAACATTTTTGTTAGTAATTGGAAAAGAAGGTGAATTTTAAAAAAAAAAAAAAAAAAAAAAATTTTTTTTTTTTTTTTTAAAAAATGCTCAATTGGTCCATTACTAGGATTCAGTAAAAGAGTATTGAAGCCAAAAATTGTTCATTACTCTGATAATTCAGTGGATAAAACAAGAGTAAACACAATATCTATTGAATGTAATATCATCAATGGTTCAAATATAAACGAAGCAACTGCGCATACTCTACATCAGTTTTCACTTAGAGTTAGCCCAGGAGATAAAATCTCAGAAATACCTAATAATGTAATATATTTACCGATTAATACACGTCAAATAAGCACTCTAGTTCTTAAAATTGTTGATCAAACTTATTAATTTCCGTGGGGAAGATATATCAATAAGACTACATATAAAACCTATATAAAGAAAAAAATGATAATTTTTCAAAAACGAAAAATCTACGCTATAAAGAGGTAAATTCTCTTGTTCACCATAAAATTGATTTAACCCCATCGAATAAGGAGTTCCTACTAAGTCTAGGATTTAATTTAAAAAATGAGTGATATAGGAAACGTTTTGTACAAACCCATTTTTGATAATAGTATAATAAAAAAGGATTATCATGGCTATATACCATATTTACATTCGTTTCAAAACAATGATGACCTAACCCAACCCTACTTGGATTTGCCGAAGATATTGATAAAATTATTGTTAATTGTAAACAGAACTAATTTCAGTACGAGCTAAAGAAGATGGTGCTGTTATGATGTCAACTACAGTAAATAAAAAACTTGTATTAAAACTTTTAAATGTTATATGTAAAGTACCACATATTGAACTTCCAGACTCGTTATCGCTTAACTATGTTGAGAACAATTTATAGTAAACAACAGCTAAACATTTCGTTTAGAAGTTGGGATGTCTATCATAACCGCTCTCTACAGGAAAGCACGAATATCTTGTGGAATGTGAAACTGGTTGGTGAAAATTAAAGACCTCGCTATATTCTTTTAGGATTTCAAAATGCAAAGAAATTTGAACATTGTGACTTATTAGATGTTAAGGTTCACCTTAACTCCACTACATATCCATATAAAGATCTTAATATTAAATATGATCGAAATCGGTATGCTCTATTATTTTACTATGGACGCACTCCCCAACCACTTTTATCACCTGATTAATTTGTTGAAATTGCTCCAATAATTGTTTTAGATGTACATCAAAATGAATCTATTAAAAGCGGCCCGCTCGATATTCGGATTGAGCTAAAATTTCACAAATCCGTCCCTACTAACACAGCTGCTTATTGCATCCTTATCCACGATAAAATGTTTAAATATATTCCATACACAAACATAGTTAAAAGGATTATTTAAAACGAGCTTAAATTATATCAAAACCACAAGTAGATTAAACATTCTTTCCTACATTATTTTTTGTCGCAAAAACAAAACAAAAATAAAAAAAAGTTCAACTGATTAATTGTTTTGTTATAAAAGTTTAGCTGTGCTGCGATTTAAGTCATTCAAACTAGATATTTTGTTAAACATGAAGCATTCACGCGGACACATAAACAGGAGGACGTTGAATGAGACCAATCAGAGCTGGATTCCGGTATTGGGAAACGAGGATGAGCGTATGGAACTGCTCAAGGAAATTAAAGAGATGATATTATCTCGTTTACGGATAGAACTCGATGGTGACATCGAAATGATGTTTGACATTATAGATGTGTCAGTTTCCCTATCTCTTTATTGGAGACATTTGGGTCTTCTATGGGGGCTTAGTGATGGAACTTTCAATTTTGTTATGCCAACATAATTGAAAAAATAAAAATTAGATATAAAAATAAAAAAAATTGTTTTTTTATTTAAGGGTTTATTAAAAAAAGTAAGTTATTACAGGTGGAATTTATTTACGACATTTACCGCTAATTTGATTATAAATTTTGGTGAAAGTGTTCATAATTTTATAGGCTTCCTCATCTAGGCGATCGATTTTTTAATGACCTAAAAGTTAAAATTGCGTAGAAAGTAGTATTTGTGTCCCTTTAATGCCTTTTTATTTTTGTATGTTTTGATAATACATAAATTCTTATTATGTTTACACTAGTCTTTTTAAATCTTGCTAGGAACAACAATGAATACAAAAAATTCAACGAGACCAAACGAAGCTCGATAACGGTAAAATTTTAATTTTGATTTCATTGATATTGTTTTGTCGCGTTCTTGTCCGTAAGTCATTATTTTTTATCAGTAGTTTGCGATCGATCGTAACACGTGGCTGCAAATTTATATTTAAATCAATTTTAGTGACCTAAATTTAAAAAAAAAAGTTTCAGTATCTTAGATTCATACAAAATATTTTAATTGGTTTTTGAAGTGTGTCGCGTTCGCTACCGTAAGTATAACTTTTTTGAAAAATATTTTTTTTGCTTTTTTAGCATGTATATTTATTTTTATAGATGGGTAAAACATGTGGCTTAGCAAGAAATATCAAAACGCTACTTTGACAAACTAAGCACAAATCCCGTTAAGTTTAAAGAATATCGCGATAAAGCAGCTGAAAGAATGCGAAAACACCGCGCAAAGCTATCGAAATTGAAAAAAAAAAAATAATAGCAAGCTGTGGAAAGAGCAAAAAGAAAAAACCGTTTAAGGCAGAAAACGTTGCGCGAAAAGAAAAAAATGCTAAAGAAAAAAAAAAAACGCGATGAACCTTATAACTGCAAGCAAAAATTTGGAAAAGCACTAGAGAAGGTGGAAAATGCATTGCCAAACGATCTAGAAAAAAATAAAATTATTCAAGCATTATATGAAAAGTATGTTCAACCAAGAAATGTTACAGAAAATATATCTGGACTAAGTTTTGAAATGGAATCGAAAGTGAAAGTGGCGAAAGACTTTTACAATCGTGAAGATATTAGCGTCCAGTCCGCAGGCAGAAAGGATACTCTCATAGTCGATGAAGAAATTATTTCTAAGCGCTTTATGCTGAAAACCGTTTCAGAAGCCTACGATGTTTATAAAAACGAGATAATTAAAGAATATGTGAACATTTCAATCTTTTATCAATATCGACCACGGCATATCCAACTGTCGAGCAAAACGCCACATAACATGTGTGTATGCATTTATCATGCAAATTTCGGGTTCTTGTTAGAGGGTTGCGTAAAAATCATAAAATCTGTTTCTAGGAACTTCCAAAGTTTTTTACAAACTGTTTGTTGCAGTATTGAGGATGAAAATTGTATGACAAACGGTTGCGAAAACTGTGCAAAGGATTTAAAAAATGATATCGTTCCTGTAGCAATTTATCTAAAATGAATGAAAATGTTGAATGGCAACATTGGAGGAAAGTGGATGATAGAATTACATTAACTTACACTGTCGCTCCGTTATCAGAAATTATCCATGAATTAGAAGTGCAGTTACCACTTTTTAAACAACACTTCTTTGTTAATAGATCCCAACAAAATTATTTTGAATCCGTGAAGAATAATTTAAGACCCGGGAATCCAGTGTTACAAATTGATTTTGCAGAAAATTATAGACTAATCTGCCAAAATGAAGTACAAAGCGCGCACTTCAACCACAAGCAAGTTACGATTTTTACTTGCGTAGCGTGGATGTTCGACAAAACTAAGCCATTAGCTGTAATCAGCGATAGTTTAAATCATAGCAGAATCGATGTCCATCTTTTTATAGCAAAAATTGTTCAGGAGATAACACATCAACATGGCAATTTTCAAAATATATTCTTATTTTCGGACGGAAGTAGCAGCCAATTTAAAAACAAATTTATTGTATGGAGTTTACCTGATTTCTTGGTTCAATTCGGTTGCAAAACAGTTGAATGGAACTATTTCGCAACCTCGCATGGAAAAGGTGCAGTCGATGGAGTTGGAGTGATTATAAAATTTGGCAAATAGCAAAAACAAAAAATATTTTACTAAGTGACGCATTTTCTTTCTTTCAATGTGCACACGAGAACATAACTGGTACTCATAGTATGTATATTGGTGATGACGCAATAAAGGAGAGTTCGCCAACTTTAATGGAAAAATGGAAGGATATAACAAAAATTCCCGGCATCCGAAAAATACATTCGATCTCCTGTGACGATCATTTAAAATTAAAAGTAGCATATTCATTGAAAAAAAAAAAAACTTTTATAAAAAAAAAACATTTCTCATTTATTTTTACTTATTTTCTTATATGAATTTTTATTTATGTTTTCAATTTCATTTTATGAATTGAAATTATTATAGTAATAGTAATTAGAATCATGGAAGGCAAATATGTCGCGTTCTAAATGTCACGTGCCAAATTAGTTTTAAGCTTGTAAAAGAAGACCGATGAAAATATATCAACAAGGAATGTATCAAAAGAAGCCTTTTTTAGTCCTTTTTAGTTTAAATTAATCATTCTAAAATATATTGTTGCGTTTCGCAGAATCTTTCATTTTTCTATATGTAGTCGAAAGCAAGTTCTATTTTTTGTCTCGTTCTTGATCCCATGTTTATTGCTAATGAATTGGAAGCAAATTATCGAAAGCTCCTACATTTTGTACTATACATAGTTATAATGAAAAGCTTTCGAATAATAACAACACATTTTTTTTTTTGTTAATTTTTTTACTTTTGGTTTATGCACTTCAAAGGCGTACGACTGTCGCGTTTTCAACCATGGAAATACCCATAGGTAATGTTTGGTAATATCAAACAGCATGAATTATTGTTGAGTTTATAACGTAGTATAAATGTGCGCTCGTGTAATGCCTCTCTATTAGTATACAGCTGCCGACAATGACGACATCTTTTTGATTACTAAATCTTCATATGTAATGTTTGATAATAACGATCAACATGAATTCTTGTCGGGTTTATAACGTATGAAGCGCGCTCATGTAATGCCTCTCTATTGTTTTCCAATAGATATTTAGAGTACGCTTTACATAATTGCTATAATAAGAGCATTTAACTGGTATTTTACAATTATCGTTAACTAAATTGAAATGTCGATAAAAACCTCTGGACTTTTAAGAATACCTCCAATTCTCTTTTCCTTTTCCACTAAATCTTTTTTGAAAGCGTCAATGGCCTTGAGAATGGTGTATGCACTTCTATTTACATTATGTGATTCAGTCCTTTGATCGGGGTAAGTTGGTCTAAAAGATTCCCAAGCGCTCCGTTCCGTTGTTCTTAATAATGGTTGGTTCAGCTCAGGAAAACTTTGATCTATCAATTGAATTGTTACATTCATTTTTAAACGTAATGAAGTGTTTAGAATACTGTATTCAAAACTAGCTTGTTTACTATTTTCAAAATTTCTAAAGCTACCTCTCTTATGCCCGGTTTCACAGTCCATACTTAAGTTGTGCCTTAATAAAGCCTTAGCTAAGCATTGTTGCAAACTGAGTAGTCGTTTTGGTCCATAAATTGATTATAATAATAGCTTGTTCCATAGCTTAAATAAAATAGGTGTAAAAGTAGAATTTTTATTAATTTAGTTGATTTCATTTTCTTTCTTGTTTTTTTTTTTTTTTTAATTGATCCAAATACGTGGATAGTTTTTTACATCAACTGTTTCCACATGTGGTCTTTTATATGAAGTATCATGGACTAGAATCTTTGCAATATCCCCATTACTTAGAATTCGTTCAGTTTCTATTTCATGATATTCAAAGCACTTGATGCTTAGCAGTTTGTCACTATATCTGCTACCATAGGTACAACGAATTGGTATATTAAAGTTATCATATTCCAATTTGAAATGACGATAAAATGCTTGTTTCGCCTCAATGATTCCTCTAATATCAGACTCCTTTTCAATAATTTCTTTATGAAATGCCTCTAAAGTTAATTACAGACAACGGTGTGATTGTTGTAGATGGTTGAATTATTTCTGTAGGGGGTGTAGATGGTTGTGTTATTTCTATAATGGGGTCGATGACGACACTTCGATTTCTTCTTCTTCTTCTTCATAATCCGTTAAAGGAGGTTCACTTTGTTTAAGTAATAATAGTGAAATATTTATTTGTAAAATATCATTACTATTGGGCAATGTTAAATTAAATTGTAGAGTTCTGGCTTATCGCAAGTCCATTATTTTCTACTTTCTTCCAAAATGGTGCTCCGTAAGCAGTTTGGAAAACAAGGAGGAATGATAATAATAATAGCGAACGATAAAATGGACATTTGAGAAAGTATGTTTATGTACTTACTTTTCTTCTTCTTTTTTTCAACCCTTAAAATAAAAAAACATACAGTCTTCGACTATCTCTCTCATTGAGCGGACGAGTTTTCTTAATCGTTTTTTTTTTCTTTTGTGCTTTACGCTTTACTCGCATATTCATCTTTGCATAAAAGAGCACGTGTTTTCGTTTTACTTTATCGTGCGGTTACTCGCGTAAAAAACAGTGCATATTAGTGAATTTTTGATTTATTATGGCCCCAGGGCCGCCTAATCTCGGGGAAAATAGGTTTGCTTTGCTTGCCTCTAGCCCCAACCCCAAAAGGAAAAAACTTACATATAAACCACTTGAAAATTTTCCAGAACTATCTCAAATTAAAAAAGATTGCCCAAAGTTTGTTGTAATATCTGCAGCAGATTCGAACAAAACACTTTCCAAGTACTCTTGTTTCGCCGTACATAAAAGCTTAAAATCAATAAGTAAGGAAATTTTATCTATCACCGAATTACGTGATGGAAATCTACTCTTACTTGTTAAAAATCGGAAGATCGCCGAAAAATTTCTAACAAAAAAAAATTGAATGGTATTTGCGACATTAAAATGAAATTACATGACAATCTGAATTGCTCTAAAGGTACAATTTACGCCCCATTCCTAAACGACATTTCAGAAGAAGAAATTGTTGACAATTTAAAAGATCAGGGAGTTACTTCCGTCTATAAATTCACAAAAAATCTGGAAGGCAAACAAAGACCTAGTGGAGTGGTACTTCTTTCATTTGACCTCTACAAACTTCCAGAAAAAATCGAAGTCTCATGGCGCACAATGCGGATTAGAGCATATTTCCCTAACCCTATGAGGTGTAAAAGTTGCCAGCTTCTAGGCCACACAACAAAACGTTGCAACAACAAACAACAATCCTGCCTGCGATATATGCAATTTCCCTCCTCATCTCCCCTCGCCATGCAACCGCACCTTCTGTGCAAATTGCTCAGGCGATCATCCTTCCTACAATCCAAAAATATTCTAAAAATAAAAACAGAAAACAAATGCTCAATGCGAGAATCACTAAAGCTTTACAAACAGCAATTACCCCAAACCCCCGCAAACACTTCCTTCGCTTCTGTTACAAAAGAGAATACAAACAAGCAAATAACTAATGTGTTTTCCCACCTCTCACCATCCCCTCCTCTACCACTCTCCACAGACACTGTACTAAAATCCCCAACAGCTTATCCTCTTCCACAACAAAAGCAAACTATGAAAAAAATAAAAACAAATTCGTTATTGTTAATCATCTAAACTCATCAAATGTAACTACAAAAGAAACTAAAAAAAAACTTCCTAACCTAACGTTTCCCCAAACAAAAACAAACCCAACCAAAATAAGCATACCACTCATTCCTCTCTCCACAGACAATATCGACCTCTCTCCACATACTTATACAGACATTACCGCACCTCAAAAAAAATTATCTCTTCTATCGATGAAAAACAATAACTTTCATAATTATTCCCACTTCTTTCTCAATTCTCTCATTTCTAAAAAATGTTCAAATTTCTCTAATGGATTATGAACGGATTCTACAACAATTACACCGACCTAGAATTACTCATAAAAGAACAATCACCAAGTGTTATATCACTACAAGAAACGCACCTTTCTTTTAATTCCGCAGCTTCTGTACCCAAACAATATGCTGCGTATTTTTCCAACTTAGCACAAAATCATACTAACAAACAAGGTGTTGCTACTCTAATAAAAAAAGATTTCCCACACAAACTTCTCCCTACGTGTTTTAATATTTCTACAATAGCAGTAGAAGTATTTATTGGGTTCAAACTAACTATCCTAACAATTTACATTTCAATCTTTAATATCAAAGAACTACGAGATATAATCGGACCTATCCAAACACCCCTACTTATACTGGGCGATTTTAATGCCTGGGGCCCTCTCTGGGGTTTACCAAAGAGGTAAAATCATAGATGACCTTTTATTAGCGAAAAACTTGACAATTCTAAACGACGGTTCTTCTACGCATTTTTCTACACATAACTAGTTACCCATGTAGACCTGGTCATTTGTTCTTCTGCTATCGCCCCCAAACTTAACAGCCAAACACTAACTGATTTATATAACAGCGACCACTTCCCCATTATAACTCACTTATCACCGCCTCTATCCAGGAAAGGGTCGACGAAGCCAAAATTTCTGTTTGACAAGGCAAATTGGTCCAAATTTCAACAACTCTGCGAAAATTTTTCTGCTGCAAATCCCATAGACGATAAGATAGATAAAGAAACAGCTGTGATTACCAAAATAATAAAAACTTCTGCTCACCTCTCTATCCCCCAAACGGGCAAAAAAAGTGTCAAAAACCATGTGCCTTATTGGTCTACGGAGTTATCTAAACTAAGAGATGAAAAAAAAATCACTTTGGTTGATTTAAAAAAGAACTCGCTCTATTAATAATCTAATAAAATACAAAAAAGCCAATGCAGTGTTTCGGAAAATTATTAAAGAAGGTAAGAGGGCTTGCTTGCAAAAGCTTACCGAAGCTATCACTCCGTTAACAAATCCCAAGAAATTATGAGCCGACATAAAAATGCTCTCAGGCTCCTATACACAAGTGAATCTTACATAAATGTATAAACACTCCAAGATATAGCTATTCATTTCGCCTCTGTATGGTCCGATTATTCCAGCGATTCAAACTTCCACCCCTCGTTTGTATCAAATAAAAATGAATTTGTCAGAAGATGGTACAGTAAAGTTCACTCACCCCCATCTATTACTGAATCAGACATAACCATCGCAGAATTCGATTTCACTTTATCTTCAATGTCAGGCAAGACTCCCGGTGCAGATAGGATTTCATATCCCATGCTAAAAAACTGTCCTTTATGTCTCGAAAATAGAATTATTAAGTTCTACAACAATTTTTTATGTCAAGGTGTCTACCCTCAAAAGTAGTAGTAGTAGTAGCAATTCCTAAATCTAATATAGTGTCTACAGATGTTCTTGAAACGTATCTCGTGGTTCGCATTAAATAAAAACCTTCTCAGTCGAAACCAAGTGACATTTAAGGCAGGGCAAGGCACAATGGATGCTTTACTCTATTTTGATGATTTCGCCAAAACTGTTTTATCGAAAAGAAACCACATATCCACTCTCAGTTTGGATTTCGAAAAAGCTTTCGACAGAGTTGGTTCTCATGTTATTCTACGACAGCTTGAGAAGTGGCAAATTGGTGAAAAATATTTAATTTTATTAAATCTTTCCTGATTAATCGGAAATTCATGACTAAAATTAATAACACTTTTTCGAACACGTACAATATGTACAACGGAATACCACAAGGATCACCATTGTCTGTCATACTATTTATAATCGCATTTAACAAAATCAGTACGATAATCTCTAAATATAAACTCATTTCGAATATTATTTATGCTGATGATGTGCTTATCTTTTCCAAACAAAATAATTTAAATACTGTAAAAAATACTTTTTTAAAAATCCTTACTGTTGGGTTCACTGCCCGTTTCACTTACCAAATGTGCGCTTTATATATATGTTTGAAAATAAAAAATCTCGGTATGCACCACTTATTGGTATATTTGGTTTTCACAATATAAGTTGACGACTCGATTAGTGGGGGTTTCCTTTTCTTTACAATATAAATTCACTTAATATATTTTTTAACAATGTAAGTTGAACACTCGATTCATGGGGGTTTCCTTTTTTCAAATATACTTCAATACACTTAGTATAAGTAACTTCAATTTTAGATTAAACTTTGACGATGGAACGCTGCGTAGCGGTGGCGGGAAAGCGAAGTTGATTCAAAGGCGATCGAATCTGTACTGACTTCTGTGTAGCGTGACCCTTTTTATGTTGAGTAGTGTGGTGTGTGTTTGAGTGTGTGGATCCTGGGCTCTCGTATGTGGGTGGTGTTGATGTGGACTGTGGTCATGTCGAGGTGAGTGTGCGTGTTAGAGATGGGTGTAGGAGTGGTGTGGGGCAGGCGACTAAGGCTCATTTAGCCATCCCGGCTCCCCCCTAGGCAAATATTTCAGCCTAGAATCCTCTGAAGCTGCTGAAGAGTGGCTACGACGCTGCTGAGGCCTGAGGTGCGGCGCAGACGTGGTCGTTGTTGTTGGCGTCATGTTGACGCCCCATTATGTGGCCGCCGGATACGGGATGATAATGGCCCTATGGTTCGACGGGACCGTGTATCCCGGCTTAATGGTGGTCGTTGTACTCCGCCGCGGTTGCGGCCGGCAGGAGGTTGTCTGGTGTCGTTCCGCGTTGTACGGTGCAACATGGTGTGATGCGGCCACACACAAATCTGGCACAGGTTGCCCGACGTGCATTCGTGAGTTTGGTGGATAGGCGTCAGGCAATTGAGACAATGGCCGTGCGCCTGCACGACCAACTGGCGTTGCTGAGGTGGCAATCCCTTAAATATGACGCATTGCGGCAGCCGGTGGGGTCGACGATATAGAGGCAACTACGGCGTTGTGGGTCTGCGACTAGCGCGTGTGTTGACGGCAATGCTACCGTTCCACTCCGAGGCGCCATTTGGGTGGTTGTTCGGGGCGCTGCAACTGGGGCAGCCGCTTGGCGTGGCACATTGACAGCCGAACGAGTGGTTGGTGTCGGGGTTGCTGGCATGTCTGCATCCATATTGATCTGTTTGGAAGAGTAGTATTTCAATTAGAATTTGGTTGCATATAGGATCGCTGCCACGTTATGCGGCATGAGTGGGTCGTTAGATTAATCGACTACTTTCGTATGTTATTTTAAATATATATATGTATATATGTATTTATATAAATTTTTATTTTATTTTGGTTTTATATTCGGTTTATTTTAGCGGTTTATCGGTTTTCGTTTCGCGGTTACCGGCGGCGATCGGTAAGAAGCATAGTTTGAAGAGCGGTCTTGTTAGCTTTCCGGATTGCGTACGGAGATCGACTACGCGAATATGACCGTCGGAGCCTGGATAAAGCTTCTCTATGCAACCCAGCCGCTATTCGGTCGGTGGCAGGCAATCGTCGCGAGTCGGGACACAATCTCCCACTTTTGGCGCATTTTCTGTATTTTTCCATCGGTACCTCTTGTGGAGGTCCTTTATATAGTCTTCTTTCCATCAGCTATTGAAATTATGATGGAGAATTTTAATTCTTTCCCATCTATTTAATAAGGATAGCGACTCCACGCCTGGCTCAGGTGTGGCCAGAATGGGTGCTCCTTTTAGGAAATGCCCTGGTGTTAGGGCTGTGAATTTGGAAGGATCTTGCGATAGTGCTGTGAGTGGCCGTGAGTTGAGAACGGCTTCAATTTTACATGACTAATAATGTCGTGAATTCTTCATAATTAAATTTATAGCTGCCGGCTAGCTTTTTGAAATGAGATTTGAAGCTCTTTACAGCTGATTTCCATAAACCACCCATATGAGAAGCGCTTGGAGGTGTAAATTGCCAATTGATACCTTAAGGGGCGTACTTTTGTACGATATCAGGGGACACTTGTTTTAAGAAATCCACAAACTATTTTTCTGTGGCTCGTTGGGCTCCTATGAATGTTTTGCCATTATCGCTCATGATTTTGTATGGGAAGCCACGTAAAGCGACGAAGCGGGCAAATGCCGCGAGAAAAGCCTCCGTCGTCAGATTAGTACACAGCTCAAGGTGTACTGCCTTTGTCGTGAAACATACAAAGACAGCCACATAGCCTTTCATGAGAGTGGGAGATCTTAGCATGGACGCCTTTATTTGAAAAGGCCCAGCAAAATCGCCACCTGTGGTCGTGAAAGGCAGAGCGAAATTGGAAGTGCTGCCATAATCTGAGTTCGCATTTTTTGCTTATGCATAGTGCAGATCTTGCACATAAAAATAAATTTTTTAATCTGGGGCTTAAGATGGGGAATATAATACTCTTGGCGTACCATATGTTGCATGAGGCGCTGTTCGGCATGCAACATTGATATATGGATGTAATTCAGGAGTAATGTGGCAAAAGGAGACTTCTCAGGTATTATGATGGGGTGGCGTTCGTTGTAAGACAGACTTGAATTAGCGAGCCGACCATTGGCACGAAGCAGACCTTTCGTGTCAAAAAATGGGTTAAGTACTAAGAGTGAGCTCTTTTTGTCAATTGGCTTCGATTCTCTTAGTAACGATATGTCGCGACTTAAGTAGCGCGTTTGGGTTGAGGCGATAAGCGCGACCTTTGCTTTTTGTAAGTCCTGGTGCGTCAATGTATCGCAATGGGTGTAAGTTACGCCTTTAGCTTTAAGTTTAAGTTATTCTATGAATTTGAGCATATATGCGACTACTCGGAGGGCTCGGGGGAACGATGAAAATCGTTCAAGGATTTCATTATCATCCACTATTGTATGATAGGTGTCGATTTTTCGACTTTTTTCCAAGAATCTGTGGATTCGGTTAACCATCGGGGGCCATTCCACCAGAGCGTGGAGCTGGCAAGATCCAGGGGTGTGCACCCTCTTGTACCTAGATCAGCAGGATTGTCGGCACTGGCTACGTGTCGCCATGTGGCTGCTCCTACTAGGTCAAGTATTTGAGAGGTTCGATTAGAAATATACGTTTCCACGAGTGTGGTGGCTTTCCTAACCAGGCTAGAACGATTTCGGAATCGGACCATCGAAATAATTTGCATTTGGTCATGTTCATGTGGGTCTGCACTATGGAAACCAGTTTTGCCAATATGCCTTTTCAGAGGCATCGCAGAAGCCGTGTAGTTCCACTTTGTATTCGGGGGAATAATTTACCCACCGTGGAATTTGTATCTGCGAGATGTCTTTTAGATTATTAGCAAACTGGGACCACTTTTCTAAGCGAAGAGGTTTCACTTGTTCGTCCCAGTCAGTTCCGTCCAGCCATAATTCTTGCATCAGGATTTTCGCTTGTATCATAATTGGCGCAAGCCATCCTGCCTCGTCAAAAAGTTTTGCCATTGAGGATAAAATTTGCCTCTTTGTAATGGCGGATAATGCGGTTATGGACTCTGTCGTGTATGAGAACTGGTCCGATATCGCATTCTATTGGATGTCCAGTGGTTTGGTTATACTTTCCTTTTCAAATATAAGGAAATTAGTATCCAATTTGTTATCGTTTGGTATATTTTTTAAGATACTTGGGTGATTAGCGGTGATCTTTTTTAGAGGAAACCCAGCGGTGTTGAAGGCCTTTATCACTTGTGATAAGGACTCGTATGCTTGTGAGAGGCTGTGGCTCCCAGACAGAATGTCGTCTACATACGTATGTGTTTTTAAGACTTGTGTTGCCAGAGGAAATTCTGACTTTGTGTCTTCTGCCAGTTCGTGGAGTGTACGAATGGCGAGGTATGGGGCACAGTTTACGCCAAAGGTAACTGTTTTTAATTTAAAGTCGCGTAATGGAATATTGGGAGATTTTCGGAAAATAATTCGTTGAAAATCTTGATCATCTTTATGTACGACTATTTGCCGATACATTTTTTCAACATCCCCATTGAAAACGCATTTGTATATACGCCAATTTAGTATGAGGAGCATTAAATATGGTTGGAGTGTGGGGCCCGTGAATAGAATATCACTGAGCGAATTCCCCGAGCTAGTGCATCTGGAGGCATTAAAGACAACTCTAACTTTTGTTGTTTTTTTTTGTCAGGCTTAACTACTGCATGGTGTGGCAAGTAGAATGAGTGATATTTGGCTTTTATGATTTTTTCGCATGGGCTTACTTCCTCCATGTGATCTAAATGGAGGTATTCTTATAAGACACCATCATAATGTTGTTTGAGCTCACCTTTTCTAAGTAGATTTTACCATACTTAAAAACTGCTGTATTGCAGAGGTGCGAGAGTGACCTATGGCGAGTGTATCTGGAAATTGTTGTTTAAATGGTAGTCGTACGACATACCGACAATTTCCTGATCTAGTAGTTGTGGCTTTGTAAAAGTCTTCACAATATTGATCTACTGGCGTTGCATTTGTAATAGGGGGGAGTTCTTCTAACTCCCAAAATTTCCTTAATTGTGAATTAAGGAATTCATTGGATATCTCTTCCACTTGAGTTGCCGTGGTGGTAGCTGGTTCTGTTACTAGTCCACTTAGTATCCAACCGAATATAGTATTTTGAGCTAAAAGGGTGTTTGAAATTTTTTCAACCCCTTCTAGAATAATTTGAGGCATGAGATCGCTGCCTAATAGAAGATCTATTTGAGCGGGGGTGTTGCAGTTAGGATCTGCTAGCCAATGCTTGTTATTTATGTGATAGCTTGGAAGCATTGGAAGCTTGGGGAGAAATTAGGGTAATGGGGCAGGTTTTATTTGAGTTTTGTACTACTCTTCCGCCCATTCCCGTAATTTCATAATTGGCTTGTTTTGTTGGTAGTTTTAGCCTATTTTGTGCCCTAGACGCTATGAATGATCGTTGTGATCCTTGGTCTATTAGGGCTCTCAATTTGAAAAGTTCTCCTCGGTGTTCGATGGAGATAACTGCTGTGGGTAGTAGTACCCTACTTTGATTCTCGCTGTGTAGCGTTTGAGTTTTTAAAGCCTTTGAGCAGCATGGCGTCTCTTGGCAAATTTCGGGATTTTGTGTTTCGGGAGTTGCGGTTGCAACCAAACCCGTGGCTCTTTTGGAGGAAGCGCTACTTTGGGGTATGCTATAAAGTAATTGAAAT
>CM050326.1:39424525-39449525 GCA_027475135.1 Bactrocera correcta
TCATTTTTAAACCTCTTAATTTTTAATATTATAATTGTATAGTAAGTTTCATAGTTTTTAATTTTAAAATAGGTTTTTGACGTAAAATGTGTCTCCGATTTTTCAAGTTTGCATAAGCGATTTTATAAGCAAGTGTTGCTTCGTCTTATTTATTGAGTTTCTGAAAGATCTGTGATAAAATGCTGTTATTGGATATATTATCATTATTATTTGCTTTTAAAACATCAGCAAAAGTAAATCTTTTTGATGTTTCAGCCGTAGTTTTAGGATCTTCTTGTTGTTGATGTTCATTGTTTTTTGTTCTAAAGTCTACAAAATCTTTTACTTTTTGGGCTGGACCATAACCTTTTTTATGGCCAATTGTGTTCTCTGTAATTCTTTGTCAATAAGGCACCCTCGATAGTTTTTCTTTTTTATGATCTCCATGGGATCGAATGTAACCAAAAATATGTCGAGGGGAGGTTTAGTTTTCCATTGAAGACGATTGACAGCATTCAGTGCATTTAATCCTTGCTCTTTTAAGTCATTAATAATCGATTTCTGATCATAAGAATTGTGCAAATTTTTAATAAAAACTTTAATTGGTCGCGCTTGCTTATTCTCAATCCTATACTTTATATATTCCATTATTTAAAAGTTTAATGGTAAAGTTGTTTTTTGCTTCTGATTTTGCAATAACATATACATACATAGTTGCTGATAATTACTGCCGTTGATATCTGAAACCATAATTGATGGAGGCCGGAAGCTATTTTATGGGGTAAGCGGTTTTCATATGGCGTTATCTGTTTTTTTCTGAAGATCAGGAGAATACTCTGCTTTTCTAGCTAGTTATTACTCATCCGTAGAGAATTCGACCTAATTTTCCAAATTCGGATTTTTCTTTACATAAGTGGACTTAAGCTTTATATTTTCGCCTTTAAAATATTTACTTTCAGAGAGAGTTTATTACACATTTCTTCCATTTCGTCCAGCTTTTTTGTTAGTTCTTTGATTGCGACATCTTTTTTGGCATTTTTATTTAATTTACCCCGTACTGGAGGTGGTCTCTTGATAATTGGCATAATTAAATTTAAAATTTGCTTATAATTATATTCATATAAACAATTAAAATATATATAGATAAAATAAACAATGTTTGGTAACCCTATAACTCAGTTGCCTTGTGAATAATTATTGGTCTAAATTTTTGATATACTTTCAGGCTAAGGTAATATAAGTAATTTTTTGTAGCGCAAAAAAAGTATCCTAAACAGCTAATGGGTTTCTCCTCTGTGTCCAATAAAAAGTTATATCGGCGAAATAACAAACCTTCCAATTCGAATTAGTCAGTGGCTGTAAGTCGCTGCTTCTGCACTTCAATACACCAGGATACCGCGCTTTGGATTCTTCGGACTGATGACAGTTTTTGGTAATTTTCTGCCTTTTCCACCAAAACTATTTAATTTTTTTAGCACGCACAATTACTCACTTTTTTAACAAGAAGAGTTGAGAGGCAGACTTTTTTAATGGTACCATACAAAGATAATGTGAATCTTACACAAGAACGAAAAATATTCAATTATATGCTCTGGCCTTCGGTATTTTGAAAAACGAATTTCGGATTCTTAAGAGGGTTTCTAGTCTAGAAGCGTGAATTTCAGGTAATTTTCAAAGTGTCGTAAAAAAAACAATTAATATTTTTACTGTCCATTTTTTTATTGGTTATTTTTTAATTTTAGAAGAGTAGAGAAAAAAATTAAAATAAAAAAACTAAAAAAAGCAAAAATTTCAAAGATTATGAGCTGACGAAGTGGGGGTCTCAAAAAATTTCCACGTGGCCATTTCAACCCTCCTAGTTATCTGAAACCAAAAAGAAAAAAAGATTATTAATCTAGAATAATGTCGCAATGGCCGGAAAAAAAATTTCACAAAGTAGCGACTGACTATAAAAAAAAGGGGTTTTGGATCACTTTTTCTGACTATTTCGAGTTTTTTAAAAATAATAAAAATAAACATTTGGGGATGGGACTAGTTCCAACAATAGACAAGCCTATAAAGAAGACTCTATAAAAATTTCAAGTAAATCGGTCCAGTAGAACCTGAGAAATCGTGGGTGTCGTTCCGAAAAAATCAGTTTTGAGAAAAACGCGTTTAAAGCTCCGCGTTCCGGCCGAACCAGTTTGGATGCCGGGTCAGAAAAATGCCTATATCTTCGAAAATAATTTGAATTTTGAAAAATCCTATTGTACACATATTCTTGAATAGTTAAACTCTGAAAATATATAAAAAACGATTTTTTTTTAATTTCTAGACTAGAATACCCCCTTAATTATCAATCAGAATCAAATAATTGTTGAAAATAATTCAGAACCCGATGTGTCGACAAATTTTTTAAGAGAAGAAACATACGAAAAAAATACTAATCTAACAACTTTACTTTCAGCTTTCAACTGAAGCAAGAGTCCCCATGTTAATCTTAATGTTTGTTTGTTTTTTTTTGTTTTTTTGTTAATTTCATACACACTTACTATATTTTTAAAAGATATCGTAAGTATATGATTTAACTGTAACATTTAATATTTTTTTTTTCAAAGTTGTGATAACATTTATGTATTTGTAATTTGTACTTCATGTGCTTTAAAGATATGTATAAATAAATTCACTAAAATTTTTTTTGTCTGCAGAGACTTTTTTCCAAAAACTTAGTGCATCCCACTTTTTTCGAACCGGTTTTGATTTTGGCTTTGGCGATGTGTTACCTAATTCAGGAATATCCTTATTAGCACCGGTTCCACTCAATATATCATATAGCGATGAATCGAAAATCTCCTAAGGAACAGTCACATCGCTGCCAGTGCCATAAACATAGTCCATTACCTCGTAAAATTCCCAGCGGGTGGTAGCTTTCCCTGATATATTATTTCTCTTCTTAATTCATTTATATGTTACCATAAAAGTCCGAATTTTTGGGTTTTATCATCACGCTTGAATTGGAATTCAGCGTCAACTCCTTTAATATTATTTTGTATGATTTCTTACAGCACTGACCTTTTTTGCGTTTGGCAGAAAAACCAGAAAAAACGCCCTCTTAATGGAGTCGGGTGGTAAGAAGTAGCTTTTACGCCCATAATTCCATGTTTTGCTAGATTCGCTAGAAATAAACCATTTAAATATAAATTTATAAATCAATAATGACAATGCTTAACAATCTGAGTCCGTCATCCTTGGATCTCTCTAAAGAATAGTGCGGAAGCTTTGTCGAACGTCGAACTTTGTTCATATGCAAAGCAATTGAAGATTTCGAAGTCAGTCAAGTTGTTAATGCAGATTATGAGAAATAAAGCGTTAAGTCATTGGATTTGGAAATAAATATATGTATGTATCCGACTGTTTAACCTGCTATGGTAACTCGAACGAAGTTGCGCAAGATACTCTCTAAATTCTTGTGGTAATTTGGAGGATGGAGTCATGTCAGTTCACGCGAGCGAGGACAGTTCTCTGATCGCCGTTTAATTGGGAGGGGCCAGAAACGATTCTTTTACATATGGCTTAAGCAGCCCACGACTTCTGGTATTTGACCAAGTATCCTCTGGGTAGCTTAAGAACATCCGTTTGAAAGCAAGCGAAAGTGAGAGAGCGAAACATACTTTCCTTAGGGTTGTGCGCTGGGTTGGAGACTCCGTCGCCGAGTACTGTCATTCACTCCGGTGGATGATCGTCTAGCCACAATCCGCATCAAAGAGAGGAGTCGGGTTGGTAAATTGAGCCTCAACGAGGAAACATCCCCAAATGGGATGAGGCTGATCGAATTTGCCGGACCCGAAATATGGTTATCTGTAGTACCAGATTCATCGATAGACAGATCGATCATGTTGTTATAGACGGAATACACGTCTCCACGTACAGCTGTAACCGAAACCATTGGTTTTCGGAAAATGCAAAAGTACAGCTGGCACAAGGAGGACTGCCGTGTCGCCACGAAGAGGAAACATACTGCTTACCTCGCAACGTTAAGATCGACCACGACACTTGCAGGATGAAATATATACTAAGAGTAGAAGAGGGAAAAAAGAAAAGACCGAATTGCGTGAATATGAAGAGCTTGACAAACAAGCTAACAAGCGATATGCTTAAAAAATTGCGGCGACTAACAGCAAGTTTGAAGATCTAGTAACTGATGAACATAGCATACTAAAATTATGGAGGGAACACTTTTCCAACCAGCTGAATGGCAAAGCATAACACCAGCAGATGTCGAACCCGATTCCCCAATCGATGAAGATGAAGCAGACGTTTCATTGCTTGACCATGAAGATGTTCGAATAGCAATTACCCGTCCGAAAAACACACAAAGCGGCGGGGGTCGATTCATTGTCTGTCGAGCTATTTAAACACTTCGGCGATGAACTGATCAGAAGCATGCATCAGCTTCTTTGTAGAATTTCATTGGAAGAAAGCATGCCCAAAAAGAAAAGCAAACTACTCTGCGGAACCCCCTTAAATTAGAGCTTTGAAGTCGAAGCAATACGAATGATTGCCGACCGCTTAGGTATTTCATGATCATCCTCTTCAGCCTTGGATGGAGTGTCGATATTTCGATTGACAGTGTCGATGAATTTTCACTGGTCTTACGCTGAGGGGATTGTCAGTATTAGGACCCCACTTTGGACTTTCCATATGTCAGGTATTTGAAGAGTGGTCAGCGACAGATTGAGAATGTTAGTTAGATAGCTTACTCCTTTCGGATCTAAATGTTTTCTCACGAGATCCCATATTCGGGGTCACAAGAATCGGCATGGCATAAGGTGACACGCTTTTTGCTATAACAACTGCCTGATATGGGAAATTTTGCAGAGGTCCACGATTCTTTCGCCAAAGCGGACGGTAGTAGCTGCGATCACCTTGCGGATTTGACGTTTGCCAACGTTTATGTTAGAAGGAAAGTGCAGCGTGATAATGGTGTTCTCAGTATATTCTGTGAAGTCGGCCCATTTAGCTTTATTAAAGTTAACAAAGATGCGGTTGCCCAAAAAAATAAAGTCGGGAGGTTTTTCCATCGGGATATTTACAGGCACATGTTTTGATGCGAGGGTTGACATGATGTGCTAGGTGAACAACATTATGGTGTTTATCAGCCCACCACTAGAAATGGTAAGGTCCGGGATGCTATTGTAAGTGCGCGCTTCGTTAAGAATGTCAAACCGACTATCTGTTTCACAAGCTCCATTCCCCATCGATTATTTGATAGGAAGGAGTGCCTAAGGTCGTAATGCTCGTTAAAGTTTGTAAATAATAAATATTTAGAGATCAACATCGCTTAACCGGATAAAATTTATAGTTTCATTCAAGGGTAGTATTCCTGCTGTTGATGTCCCTATCGATAGGAAGATATTAGCAATATTGCACGATGACACAAAATACAAAAATACTATACCGAAGTTTGTATACGCACGAGAGCAATCATCGCAGAATCTAGTGATATATGAACGGCTGATTCGGTCAATTTATAGAGAATGACTATTGTGAATTGGAGCACCTTCTGCATTAATTCTTAACAAAAACTATACCAAATCTTTATAAATTATGTAAAAATTATAAAATCTATTTAAAACTTACCTTCCTCAACAATTCAAGGGAGAAATACGTCTTTATGTAAAATGACAGGTTTCACAGGGTTGTAATTAAGAAATGAACCCAATAAAATGATTTCCGCTGAATCGGTCTAGACCCTGGTCTCTTATCGTATAATTTTTTCCCCATATTCCCAATATATTGAATGAAATCATTGAGTTTATATCACTTATATATAATTTTATTTAACTAGGTTGATTTTAGTACTAGTATCCAGGAGATGAAAAAATATAGTAATGAGACTATTTATTCTACGACTTATAATATAAATATCTCGATAAATCTCGTCTGCCTTGAAACACAATCTGGAGTTTGGTCACTGGATTGTTAAATAAAATTTCCAATATTAGGACTATACACTTATCTTTATTTCTAATTTCAAGAACTTCACTTTTCATTACTTATTGTCTGAATTTATAATTTCTTATTTAGAGTCTAATTGAAACTTATTCTGTTGCACCATCCACAGTCCTTATTTAGTTGATCGTCAAAAAAACTTCGCCACTCAAACATTCTGGCAATTACAAAATTCCTTGTTTGGTTGACTCTTGCAAATTTATAGTCGAAAGAATAATTTGGTTCTCGCAGCTGTGATCGGTACAACTTTTTATAAAAAATTTTGTTAAATATTTTGAAAATATTATTAGCAGTCTTCCTTTTAAATAATATAAGAAGTGTTATTATAATGTTTTAAAATAATTAACTATTCTATACTTTATTCAAAATAGTCTCCTTCTGCTTCAATTGCACGGTCCAACAGCACGTCGAACAAGTGTTTTAGCTCGTTTGCCGGTATGGCCGCCAGTATGCCGATGTAAGCCTATTTCATGGCCTCTACGTCTGCATAACATTTTCCTTTAATGGGTAAATGCATTTTTTCGAAAAGGAAGGAGTCGCACGGTGCCATATCCGGTGAATGCGGGGAGTGGTTAATGGTTAAAATATGATTTTTGGTCAAATAATCGGTCACAAGAATGTTGGATTCTGAGCAATTTTTGGTCGTTATTCAATTTGTGCGGAACAAACCGTGCATACACCTTTCATAAGCCCAAATGTAGGGTCAAAATGCGATAAATCGATATTTTGGAGATGTTCCATTCCATTTCTATGAATTTCGATGATGATTTCGGCTGATCTTTGATGAATTCACGCACAATTTCTATTGAATTTCCGGTGATCACGGAATTGGATTGGCCCACATGTTGATCGTCATTTATGTCTTCACGATCACTTTGAAAAAGTTTTAACCACTCGTGCACTCTTCTACCGGATAGGCAATCATAGCCATAAACTTGTTTCATCAATTGAAAAGTTTCGGTAAAAGTCTTACCAATTTTATTTATTTTAAAACAAAAAAATTTAATGTTGGCTCTTTGTTCGAAGCTCATTTTCGCACCGATAACATAAACATACTGATAATTAAAACGCAATAACCTCACTTCCAATCAATGAGATGTCATGAAATTCTCACTGGACAATTGATGAAGATAGCAGATTCTAACGCACCAGTCGACATATAGATGGCGGTACCAGGGGGCACTATATTCAAAAAGTGCTGTTTACTTTGGAACGTACCTTGTATATCAATTTCGTTTATTAAATGCTGAAAAGAATACTTTATATAATAACTTTTAAATGCAGCAATGATCCCATGATCCAGCGGTTGAATTATTGATATATTCCGAGGAAGAAACATTGTATTTTTCTTTAACAATTTTTTGATGACCAGGATCTTTGAACTCGAGTTGATTTGAACGCAGATACTCTCACACCTCAGGCACGAAATAATTTAAGAATCAGTCCTTGAAAGGTGAAGCTGTGGCCCATGCCCTTTTCTTTGCCAATCAATGCACCGGAAGCTTGGTTTTGTTAATGCCTGAAAAGCGAATTATCAAATTAAAATATATACTAGCGCTTAAAACAAAACTTTCTTACTGAATTTTTAAAAGCCCCAGGGTTAGGACTTTTGCTAACAAGAGGATGCTTCAACATTTTTGCTCTTTACGTAATCTCTCATCTAATTTATAAGGATTTGCTTTAAAATGGCGACACCTCGAACATGAAGCTGGAGAAGCATCCAGCACTGGCGGCTAAAACCACTTTTCTTATTGCCCTTTCATTCTTTCCGATAGTGCGAATGGTTGCTTCTTTTATTTTTTTACGTTTTGAAATTGTTGCAACTTTTTATTTAGATCGCTTGGTCGCCGTGTTTTGTTTTCACATTCCTTTGTTTGTTTTTTAGTCAATTTATTTCTATTACAATCAGTGCATTTTTTAGTAAGTAGGTGGAATTGAGAGTTGTATTTATTTGAACATTTAATCAAAACTATAGTATTATAATAGAGCACTAAATATTTTGAGTTTTTCGGTTTAAATTTTTTTTTTTCATGTAAAACGAAATGCCTGAAAACAATAAAATTTTTAATGTTTTTTAAACGATTAGGTTTCAAAAAATCGTACGATAATTTTTTGCATATTATTCGAATTTCTAAAAAACGAAATATTTTTTCAAGTAGTTGGAAAAGACTTTCGAATCATTCTATCTGATCAAAAGAAAAGTACAAAGCAAGGTACCTTATTTTTAAATGAAGAGGTCATAATTGAAGAGATTAGAGGTATTTGTGTAAGAACTTATTTCTCAGAGTACCAAGTAAAAAACATATTCAGTTTTTTACCCACACCAGTGTGCAAAATATAGTAGTTGATTTGACATGTATGGTATGTACTATATATAGTATATAAATATACGACTAATAATAGTTCCTCTGACCTATTGTTTTTGAGATATTTGCATCTAAGGTTCAAAATTTTAACTATTTAAAGTGCGTATTTCTTCATTTTGTGATGGATTTTATAATTATGCTTTTAAGTTTTATATCCACTAACACTTCACTAATTCATTTGTACATTTTTATTTGATATTATATAGAGCAAAAATAATTTTAAATTACTTCTTGTTTGTTCAATTCTTCATTTTTGCACAACAAAAAAGGTTACATTCTAAAAAAAATCAGTTTTACTTTATATACATACTAATTTTACAAAGAAACCAAAAGAAATAAAGAAAACAAATAAAATTTAAATAGCTGGAAATAAATAACACATTATTAGTTTTTCGAATACCTTTGTGCATTGGCGGCCTTCAAATAAATAATATATAAAATAATACTTGTCGGTCCATCAGCGGACTGTTCCCAATTTTTTCCATGCAGAAATCCTTATGCGGTATGCGATTAAAAATATAACCGTGGTTCTTCTTCTTTCCTTAGGTATAAAACAAAGACGTAGTTCTCAATACGAGGAGAATATTTGGGAGCACTTTCGGCTCTGTTGTCTTGTCTTGGTTTACCCCAAAATCCACCCTTTCGCTTTTTTTCTAGGTTGCACTGCGGTACACGGTTGACAACACGTGTAACATTGTTTTTTTTTTTTTAAGTAGATGGTAACACTGCAGTTCAAATTAGCAGTGATATCATTTACACACGAGAGGGAATGAAAGAATTCTGTCAAAACGCTCCTTTGTTATCGAACGGGTCAGAAAAGTCTTTGACAATTTTGATGGACTTCTTAATGGTGCTCTATGACATTCTGCTTAACGGTATGAGTTTCTTAGCACCAAGTGTATACATGGCGTCTGTCTTCTGTCAACAGTGTTGAAAGCGTCTTTTGCTTAGCAGATTGAAAAAACGCTTTTCAAGCTCTTCGTCGCTGGCTTTAAGCAGATGAACTGATAACCCTTTGGCCCCTGAGCTGTGTTGTGCATGTATCCATCTCGTTTTGGTCGAATGACGGTATGACAATATCATCTAGGTAATTTGTGGTGAGAATTTTTCACCATCTGTCGCAGCATAATTTCCGCCACTTAACACTGTCGAAAAATGTTCTAAATTAATTATAAAAGAGGTTTAAGTTTGAAACCATTTTTATTGGTTTAATTACTGATAAAATTTTCGGACCAGGCTCCTGCTAGCTAGAATTCTTCGCACTCACGTTTTTCGGCTTCTCTGTTATTATTATTATTTTTTTTTTTTCAAAATACGTCTTAATTCTTAATTCTCTTCGCGGTATCGACTTTTCTCAGCCCGCGAAATAATCCATGTTGGAATGGGTTTGTTTGGATTAAACAGATACTTTAAGAAAAAATCAAAAAAAAAACTCTTAATTATTTTTTATTTATTTATATATTTGCTCATGCTAGACTCTAATACCACCACTTTAGTTCTTAAATTATAAAATTTAATTAATTTAAAATATTATTGTATAATTAGCATTTATGTATGTACAAAATTAGCGAGTATTAAGAATTGTTAAAACTATAATCTTATATATAAAATTAAGTTAGGTTTTTATCTCTTCTCTATAGATGACTAACTGTTGCATAAAATGAAAAATGGTCTGAACCACTTAAAAGGTTTTAAGCCGACTTTATAGCGTAAATTCAAAAAAAAATATATATTACTTATTTATAACAGAGAATGTTAAATTTAGACAGAGAATGTTATTTAACATTTCGCTAAGCAGCAACACACTGAAAAGGGCGAATTATAACGTAAATAATAACCATTATTCGTAAATCTTGAACATTTTTCAATATGTTCTATCTGCAAAAATGGGCCTCTTGGTTAACTATTGCAAGACGCCTCGTTGATTACGTGGAATGAATGCACCATGAGCCATAAAGCACATATAGAGGCCTTGGACAGAATATTAAAAGACCACTATCATAGGCGGGATAACCTTTGTATTTGCTGGAGATTTCCGACAAACTTTTCCTGTCATTAATAGAGGTATGCGAGCAGATATTATCAAAGCATGTTAATATCGTTGCCCTTGTGGACTTATGGATGAATATGAGAGCTCATCTTCATGGAATTATTGATGGTGATTTTCCAAAGCAGCTGCTTAAGCATGGGGAAGGAATTTTTCCCACTTCAAATTTGAGGAGTAATTGTAATATTCTTCTGGATGAGTCTCTAGGCCAAATAGTCCATAGTTTAGAAATTTTAATAGACGCAGTATATCCTGACATCGAGAATTTGAACGAAAAGGAATTTCATTGTGGTTGTATTCTATGGCAATAGTGTCACCCAGGAATGATAGTATCAACGGAAAAAACGATTTAATTATTCAAAAAGTTCCCAGAGAAATACAAATCGATTAACACCATGGCTAATATCGAAGACGCAATCCCTATCAATATGAGTTTTTAAATTCATTAAACCCTTCTGAACTGCCACCACATGAATTGGCTTTAATAATTGGAATTCCGATTATTCTTTTGAGGAATTTAAGTCCTCCAAGTATGTGCAACGGACGAGACTGCTTATTAAACAATTGGAGGACAATTAAATTGTAACAACCATTATCACCGGCCCAGCAGCTGGTCAACAACCTCATATGCCGAGGATCCTGATGATCCCAAGTAATGTGTCAAACCCATTTAAACGGCTTCAATTTCACGCGAAATTATCTTTCGCTCTAACTACAAACTAGTCCTTAGGCCAAGCTTTTGAATCAATATGGACTGACCTACCAAAAGGATGTTTTACTCATGGTCAATTGTATGTTGGTCTATCCCAGGTCGGAGGTCCTGAAAATCAATTTATATTGCTGCCACAAGATAAATTAACATCAAATATAGTATACGGGGAACCACTGACTAAATACATTATTTTTCAGGTGTAGAGAAAGTAAACTATTGTATATAATAAAAGTCTTTTTACCAAAATTAAAAAAAAAAATAAAAATTATAATGATAAAAAAAAACATCCTTTCATGTTCGAGTTTCCTTCATTTAACTAATTCTTAATGACCCCAAGTAAAACCAAGAAAGTATGTGTGGAAGAGTGTGTACAAGATTATATCTTTTGAAATTATTGTTTAATACCCGTAAATGCATCAATGTCTTATCGGTAACCAGTTTCCTAACTTTTATCTGACTTTTAGGGAAATTTTTGGTTTCTAGTTTTTATCTTTTACAAAGAATAGTTTACCTAACATTTGGGATTCAGTAATCTTTGTTTTTCACACACAAAGTATTATTTTATTTGAACGATTTAAGTCATCCCTTATTTTGACAAAATATCAAAATAACCCAAATTTCAATCGAAATACTCACGTCAAATATAAATATACTTTTTTTTATTCATTCTGATGGTATACAAAATATATATAGTACATTACTATTGCAATTTTTCTGCAAAAAAGAACCCCACTAATTAGCTCAAAACCACTTTGTCATTTCATCTACCTGCCATTTTGTATTAGACCCTTTTTTGCCAAATGAAGTGGAAGTAATTTCTTTGCGTTCACGTTTAAAATTGTCAGAATTAACTAAACAGTGCAATTCGTAGTTGCTAGAATGTTCGATTGGCGATATTTTGGTAAGGGCTGTCGGATTGTGCAGCAGACACAGTTATACATAATAAGTTGTCAGCAAATGAGTAGTTGAGCGCTAAGTTGTTGGAATTAAAAATAAAGATAAGTGTATAGTCCTAATATTGGAAATTTTATTTAACAATCCAGTGACCAAACTCCAGATTGTGTTTCAAGGCAGACGAGATTTATCGAGATATTTATATTATAAGTCGTAGAACAAATAGTCTCATTACCATATTTTTTTATATCCTGGATACTAGCACTAAAATCAACCTAGTTAAATCAAATGATATATAAATAATATAAACTCAACGATTACATTAAATATATTGGGAATATGGGGAAAAAATTATAGCAGGGATAAGAGACCAGGGTCTAGACCGATTCAGCGGAAATCATTTTATTGGGTTCGTTAACCACTCCCCGTATTCACCTGATATGGCATCGTGCGACTTCTTCGTTCTCGGAAAAATGCATTTGCCCATGAAAGGAATGCGTTATGCAGACCTAGAGGCCATTCAAAAGGCTTGCATCGGCGTACTGGCGGCTGCACTGGCCAACAAGCTAAACACTCGTTCGACATGCTTTTGGACCGTGCAATCGAAGCAAAAGGAGACTATTTTGAATCAAGTAAATTGATTTGCTGAAATAAATATGTAAATAAATAACCTATTAAACCTATATTAATTCAATATGTAGGTAATAATGCATGTACGACTTTATTATATATTTCCAAAGATGTAAAGGAATTCGTCATGAAATAGTTCAATTTGTGTGTGCATGCTTGTGTGTTTTGATATAAAATATATAACATATGTATGTAATATATATAAATTACATACAAACCCTGCCAACCATGAGCGGTTAAAAACCATTGAAACAGTAGGTAGTAAAGTGGCTAAAAATGTGGGTAGATTGTCATATGCCGCGTGAAGTATACATCTCTGTTGCGCTTATTCAACAGCGTTGTATAAAAAAGGATATCTGTCTTCCTCTAATATCCCCAATCGACGGCTGGCGCAGGGTTGCATTTTTTGATTTATACTTTTAAAATTTCAAACACAACTTTTTAATTTTTCAAATTTTTATTTTATTTTATTTTTTACATATATACATAAAATTTGTTATAATTTATATAAATAACAATATATTTAGTTTAAAAAAATAATTAATTTCTAAAAAAGATTTATTAAAGAAAAACATTATCGATACATGAAAATAAAAGCCAAATATCTGGAAAAAGAACAAAATAAAGGATATTAATATTAATATCTGAATGAAAAGATAAATATTATTTGATCATTTAAAATATAAAACCAACATTTGTTTTCACATATTATATGGGATTGTGCATGCCGCCTTAAACGCATAAAATACATACATATATTTGTATTTATTTTTGGGTATTATACTGGACTGCGCAGTTCAATTTCAAAGTACACACACTTTTTTCAGATACTTACTTAACAATTGATATTTGCAACAAAACAAAAAAAAAAACACATTGATTTAATGATCGATGACACTGACAGCGACGGGACATGTGTGGACAGCGAAGGAGTTGTGCGCTGGGTTTGGGACCCGCCACGTAAAAAAAGCACTCCAGTGAACTAGAACAACAAGCCTCGGATGAGTGACCTCCCTTTTGATGATGACCATGGCAAACGAAATAAGGACTACGAATTAAAAGCATGCACCTGGAATGTCCGGTCCCTAAATTGGGAAGGTGCCTCTGCCCAGCTGGTTGATGTCCCCGTGCAAATAAAGGCTGACATGACCGCCGTCCAAGAAATGCGATGGATGGGACAAGGACAGAGACGAGTAGGTCCTTGTGACATTTACTACAGTGACCATATAAAGGAGCAAAAGTTTTGTATGGGATTCGTGGTGGGAGAGAGACTCCGTCACCGAGTACTATCATTCACTCTGGTGAATGAACGTCTAGCCACAATCCGCGTCAAAGCGAGGTTCTTCAACATATCGCTGACTTGCACCCACGCCCCGACGGAAGAGAATTAGGATGTGACCAAAGATGCCTTCTATGAGCGCTTGGATCGCCCTTATGGAAGCCGCCACGATGTCAAAATTGTGCTTTAACGCCAGGGTGGGCAAAGAAAATATCTTAGGCACTACGAAAATCCACCAACCAGACCGATCATGTTCTGATAGATGGAAAACACGTCTCCAATGTTCTAGACGTGCATACGCTCCGAGGTCCTAATATCGACTCAGACCATTATCTTGTTGCAGCCAAGAATCGCACCCGCCTCTGTGCAGCAAAAACGCACGTCAACAAACACAAGGAAAGTTCGAAGTCGAGAAGCTGCAATCACAACAGACAGCCGAACGATTTTCTACTCGGCTTGCACTCCCGCTCTCTGAGAGCATTCGTCAACAACTCGGTATAAGGGAACTATGGGACGGCATATCAAAATCTTTCGTACAGCTGCAACCGAAACCATTTGTTTTCGGAAAATGCAAAAGAACAGCTGGTACGACGAGGAATGCCGCGTCGCAGTGGAGTGAAAACAGACTGCCTACCCCGCAACGTTACAATCGACCACAACACGTGCGGGATGGGATAGATACCGAGAGTTGAAGAGGGAAACGATACGCACATCCAGAAAGAAAAAGAAAGAGGCCGAAATGAGCTTGACAAGCTGGCCGACAGAGGTAATGCTCGAAAATTCTACGACAAAATTCGGCAGCTTACAGAAGGTTTCAAGATAGGAGAATACTCTTGTAGAACCTCCAAAGGTGATCTAGTCACCGATGCCCAGAGCATACTTAAATTATGGAGGGAACACTTCTCCAGCCTGCTGAATGGCAATGAACGTGCAACGCCAGGCGAATCCGATTCGACAGTCGAAGACAATAGAGCGGACATTCTATTGCGCGACCGTGAAGAAGTTCGAATAACAATTACCCGCCTGAAGAGCAAGAAACACGGGGGCAAAGAGCTGGTAAGGATCATGTATCAGGTTCTTTGTAAAGTACGGTTGGACGAATGCCCAACGATTCGAGTTGAAGTGTGCTATGTCCAATCCATAAAAAGATAGACCCAACAATTTGCGCCAATTACCGTGGGATAAGCCTCCTCAACATCACGTATAAGGTTCTATCGGGCGTATTGTGTGAAAGATTAAAGCCTGATTGGACCTTATCAGTGTGGCTTTAGATCTGGTAATCAACAACCGAGCAGATATTCACCATGCGCCAAATCTTGAAAAAGACCCGTGAAAGGAGAATCGACACACACCACCTCTTTGTCGATTTCAAAGCTGCTTTCGACAGCGCGAAAAGGAGCTGCCTTTATGCCGCGATTTCAGAATTTGGTATCCCCGCAAAACTAACACAGCTGTGTAAACTGACATTAAGCAGCACCAAAAGCTCCGTCAGGATCGGGAAGGACCTCTCCTAGCCGTTCGATACCAAACGAGGTTTCAGACAAGGCGATTCCTTATCGTGCGACTTTTTCAACCTGCTTCTGGAGAAAATAGTCTGCGCTGCAGAACTCAATAGAGAAGATACCATCTTCTATAAGAGTGTACAACTGCTGGCGTACCGTTCCCGAGATACGAGCGAAAAGGCGGGGCGCCGCAGCGCAAGTTGAAAATCGGCATGCGGCCACACTTCTTGACGTTGATTTCGCCGAGTGCTATCACTCACATTCATTCACCTACGCCAAACGACACGTTCGGATAGGTCTCCACACAAATATTTTTTCATCGAGTTCCTTCACTCTTTTCGGTAATTTCGCCGAGTTCTATCACTTACATTCATTTCCCTGCGCCATACGATACGTTCGGACTGGTCTCCACATAAATATTTTTTCATCGAGTTCCTTCACTCTTGTCGTTGATTTTGCTGAGTGCTATCACTTATATTCTCTCAACAGAACACAGAACTCAAAATGACTGTATCTAAATTAAATTTAGATAGAAATGTCCTGTGTTTGGCATATATCCGAACAATCTCTCTGAGTCCCAGTTACCTACTTACCAGGATGTTCTTTTGTGTTATCAGTTTGAAAGATTTCGTATAGGGCGACTACGAGGCGACAACTATGAACCTAGGAGTAAAGAGGTTACAGAATTAGTTGCAAAAAAGGTTGAAAATACTTTCAAAAAGTCATCTATTCTGATAGTTTCACACACCAGAGTTGTACAAATGCTCACCACATACCATAAGAAATTTCTGACTCTTAAACAAATGTTTTTAAGGAACCCAATAGGTTTGAGCTCTAAAGGAGACGACTTTGTCTCTTCTGCCGGAAAATTATTTGACCTCGCTGCTTGTAAATGCATTTATTTTTCTTCTTGCACTTGTCCAAAGGAAAAGAAAGTTCCTATCAATGATATTCTCTTGGACCAGAGAACCAGAAGAGTCGGTCGCATTAGAGATGTTGATCTACCTGAAACAAAAAATATTACAAAGAAAAATGAACGTAAAGGAAAGCTTTTAAAACGTCATTCAACATCAACACTTACCAGAAAAGTATCAGCTAGAACACGTGACCATTCAGATCAGCCAGACTCTCGTACAGACGACAACAATGTTGGTGCGTCGTACAGGGATTCTTCCAAAAACGATGCTGATGATGAATTTTCACTTCCATCCTCTAAAACCAAACAAAACACACTAGTATTAGAACACACTGCTTTAGCAGCACAAAGATTTGGAGTAAGTGATAGAGCAGCGGCCTTGATTGTTTCATCTGCTTTTCTGGGTGCCAAAAAAGCAGGTTTGATAACAGAGGATCAGGCTAGCTTTGTCACTGACAAATGCAAGATTAGTCGGGCAAAAAAAAGTGTTGGAGTTAAGCTCCAAAACACCGAAAGTATTGACTCTGTACATTGACTGTATTTTGACGGCCGCAAAGACAATACACTTACACAAGTCAGCGAAGGTGAAAAGTACTACCGCGACACTGTCAAAGAGGAACATATTTCTCTTATAGCGGAACCTGGTTGTCATTACTTTGGCTACGTCACCTCTCTTTCCTGGTCAGCTGAGGATGCGACGCAAGCTATATGACAACATTTACAAGACAATGCTGATGGCACCAACACGAACACAGGTTGGAAAGGTGGAATCATTCGGAAACTAGAAGAAAGAATAGGTAGGCCATTACAGTGGGTTGTTTGTCTTCTACATTTCAACGAACTTCCATTTCGTGCTCTTTTCGAACACATAGATGGTGTCTCAAAGAGTCCAAATACATTCTCTGGCGACATAGGTAAACTGCTCCCTGATTGTGAGAAGTACCTTCTGCGAATTACCTTCTGAGGTTATTAATCCAACCCAACTTAGCACAGACCAAGCTTATCTCTATAAAATATCAGAAGCTGCTATTTCCGGTCAATGTTCCTCAGATTTAGCGTCGATGCATCCAGGTAACAAGTGCCAAAGTTTAATACAAAATCTGATTTTATCAATAAATTTGACACAGATTCAGAATAAAACAAGCTTGTCATATGGTTGGTTGGTTGGGTTGGGCGTAGGAGGAACCCGAAGAGCAGCCACCTCCACGCGGTGGGTTCTGGGTGACCAATACAGGTTAGCTGAGAGCTGCAACAATTTTCACCTTGCGCTGTGGCGCGCCGCCTTTTCGCTCGTATCTCAGGAACGGTTCGTCCTACGGCCGTGATCAAATATACCATTTCGGTAGCAAATGACGTGACAAATAACTTTTGTTTTATATATTTTGCCATGAGATGCGCAATTCAGGCGCTAGGTAGACAATTTCACGAATTTAGGCGAATTTCCGAAATTTCAAGGCCGGAATTGGGGTTGAAGATGCAATCCGATCTCAAAACAAAAAGTTGCATTGGAATCAGGAAGTACAAAGACAACTTTTCCGCACTATTAGAAATCCCGAATCGAAAAAAGTCCGGAATCGACCCACCCTAATGGGTATAACGCTGTAACGCAAAGTTCTTTGAGGTACCTTGGCGTTATGATCGATACGAGGCTCAATTTCAAGGCGCACATTGAAAAGGCCTGTGGTAAGGCGGCTAAAGTGACTGCGGTCCTGTCGAGGATCATGGCAAACATTGGTGGCCCAAGTCAAAGAAGGAGAGCTCTGTTATCCAAAGTTAGCCATTCAATGCCTATGTACGCAGCTCCGATATGGGGGACAGCCCTGCGTCAAAAAACTTGTGTAAATATGGCAAAGGCTGCGTCCAGGTTATGTGCCCTGAGAGATGCCTGTGCGTTTAGAACGGTGTCGCACGAGGCGAGTGCTGTCATATCTGATCTTATGCCATAGGATATAATGGCCTCTGAATTAAGTAGAGTCTACCGCAAAACAAAAGCAATAAATAGGCCCCTAACGGTCGACGAGCGTAAACAGGAGAGGAAGTCAAGTCTCGATGAGTGGCAAAAGCAATGGGATGGGTCAGATACAGGAAAATGGACCCATTTTGCGGGGGCATCTCTCATAAGTGCGCTCCAAGCACTCATAAAAGGCATCTTTGGTCGCATAGTCCTTCCCTTCCGTCGGGGCGTGGGCGCAAATCAGCGACATGTCGAAGAACCTCGCTTTGATGCGGATTGTGGCTAGACGTTCATTCATAGGTGTGAGTGATAGATAGTGGAGTCTCTCTCCCACTACAAATCCAACACCAAACTTGCGCTTCTTTATATGGCCACTGTAGTAAATGCCACAAGGACCTACTTGTCTCTGTCCTTGTCCCGTCCATCGCATTTCTTTGACCGCGGTGATGTCAGCCTTTATTTTCACCAGTACATTAACCAGCTGGGCAGCGGCACCTTCCCAATTAAGGGACCGGACATTCCAGGTGCATGCCCTTAATTCGTAGTCCTTATTTCGTTTGCCATGGTCTTCATCAGAAGGGGGGTCACTTATCCGAGGCTGTCGTTTGTTTTTCATTGGGGGTGTTTTTAACGTGGCGGGTCCCAAACCCAGCGCACAACCCTAAGTAGGGAGTATTTCGCCTTCTCACTTTTGCTCGCCTTCAAACGGATGTTCTTAGGCTACCCAGAGGATACTTGGTCAAAGACCGGAAGTCGTGAGCTGCTTGAGTCATATGTAAAAGAATCGTTTCTGGCCACTCCCAAGTGAATGGCGCTCAGAGAACTTTCCTCACTTGCGTGAACTTCTGCACATGACTCCATCCTCCTTCATATTGGGTGGTGAGAAAATCTTTCATTTGTTGCCACGTTGGGCACTTCTTTCGTGATGAGAGCGATTGCTCCCACAAAAGTAACGATTTTTCTGGTAATGCAGCAGTGCATATATTTACCAGAATTTGGGTCCCAGCTGTCTGTGGGATATCGACACTAGCACTGACAAACAATTTGAAACAGTGGATTCTAGTTTAATGAATTCTACACTTGTTTCTTTGTTAATTTTTGGCAATTTTATTAATGTCGTTACTTGTTTATCGACCAGAATTCTTTCATTTTCGTATCTTGCTTTTAGAGCTTTCCAAGCCAAATTGAAATTATCGTCATTAAGAGCGAACGAAATCCTTTCGTTTTGTATCTGAGGTGATACAATTTTTGCTCTTGTGATAATTGAGGATGGTTTATATACATGGCTGTGAATATGTCCGGAAGGACGGCCATTCTTCATAACCTCCGTAAAAGGTTTCTGTGTCACATGCGGGAACCTCGAGGTGGATGCCTGAACTTGCCTCTTGATGTTGTTGCATTTGTGGAAGCTCTACTCTCGGATGTGGAGTAGGTGCAATTGCTTTTATTAGCTTTAGTTGACCGGAGATCATAGCTTTTGTTTCTTCATATTGGTCTAAGCAGTTTTCATATATTGCGTAAGCCGATTGTTTAAAATTTGTGGTAGGTTTGAATCGTCAGTTTCTACTATGGCGTCATGAGCCGCTTGGAGACGAGTCCAGAAATTTTTAAGATTTTGGCTTTTTTATTTCTAAAAACGATTCAGAGTTTTCTTGAATCGGTGAAGAGGCAAATCTAGTGCAGTATCTTGTTAAATTGTCACTTTCTGAAATAAATTTAGCGACCTGTTTTGGGCGTGTAGCTCCTATAGGTGTATTTTGATTATTGTTGTTGTTAACCATTTGTGCAAAATAATATTATTTATTTATATTTTAGTTCGAAAATATATTTGAATTGTTAATTGTTATTAAACACCACACTTTTTATTAATTAAAATATTTGTTGTCCAATTGATTTGTATTTAGGTACACCCTAATACTTGGACTTGTAGTACTTATATTTTGTGCAATTGGGAGCTCGTTAAAGAGATCAATGCTGTTACTTCTTTTGATATGCTTCTTGAACTCCTTACGTTTTTTTTTGAGCTTAGCTTCTTTGGCGTCTTGCTTTATGGCATTCGCTTCTTAATGTGCTGATCTCCTCGTTCCACCAGTATGCGGGTCTTTGGGTTATGTTGTGCCTTTTACTACACATGCCAGCATCACAGCCATTACTTATGTCGTCCAGGTACCCATATAACATGAGGTTGAATATTTCTTCATCCAATGTTTCCAAGTTCCATCTTTTTCTCTGTATGTTTTTTTGTTTTTTTACGCTGGATCGAGTTTGTATTTGTTTGCAGATTTTTAGAGAGATGGCCAGATGATCGCTAAGTGAATAAAAGTCGCACACTTTCCAAATTGCAGATCGAACGAGCGTGTTACTGGCAAACGTAATATCTATTATCAATCCACGTCCATTCTTCACAAAAGTGTTTCTACCACTGGTATTGAGCAGCACAGCGTCTAACAGAGAAGCTGCTTTAAGCATAGCATTACTGGGTCTGTACAGCTAGTACCTCTTTCAATTAGCCTGATATCACGTTTGGCGTGGTAGTGAGGCCGTCTCGTACTAGTTCATCGATAATTCTTTCGTAATCTCCTTGCAACACACTCGGGGGAATATAGCAGCTGTGAATATATATTCGACATATTTTCGATCGCGTATAGTAAGATCTGCCCATGAGCAGCTTATCTTAGAATGCGTTTCCCCCCAAAGCCCACATAACAGCTTTGTTTTCTTTGTCGGAAATCCATAAACCAACCTTTTTGTTTTTATACTGCTCACACACTATCCCAATCGTATATCTGTTCTTCGAAGATTGTATGCTTCAGCAGCTCTTGAGTAGCTTCACAATGATTTTGGTTGAATTGGATATTTCTCATCTTGTCTTTTTACCCGCCGCTTGATGCAGAGGACATTTCCAATTCCCAACTCGATGACCGGTCTCCTTTTTCCCGCAGCTTTTGCATGCTGAACACGACGGGCTTTTATCACATTCCTTTGCGAAGTGCCACTATTCACCACGCTTAGCACAACATTTTCTTTGGTCATCCTCACTTGTACATACCCTCGCCAGATGGCCATATTCCAAGTAGATGAAACACCCTCTGATGTTCGGCTTTTCTTTACTCTGCAGACCACTCATCTAATCTTGATCTTATGAGCGTCAAGCAGCCCTTTTGCATTGCGGGAAGGATTATGACTGCCGCCTGCGTGCCTGCGTTGCCAGTCTGATGGTTTTGATCGCCGAAGGAGATTAGTTCTTTATTTTGCGATCGTAATGCCGGCGATGTTTCTTCTTTAGAGGTTATTTTGATAAAGTCACGGATCTCCCTTAATAACTCGGTTAGGCCTCTTATCAGCGACTGGTTCCTTAGAGCCTTCACCTTTTTACATGCTCCCGTGTTCTTCATCTGTGCCTCCTTCATTTCAAGTAGTATCTCACCTTTTGTCTGAAGGGGTCAGCTTTGAGGCTAAATTCACTAATGGTCGGCGTTCTCCTGGATAGTTCCATTTCTAGAATCCTGCTGGCATTAATATAAGTACTCACCCTGCAGTCATGTACACTGCTACTATTGTTATTGTTAAGTTTTTTCAAATCATTCTACATTCTGTTTGTTCCTTCCAACGCATTGTGTGTAGGAAAATGGAATGAAAACGGGTGCACCCTCGGAGACCGTGCTCCTACCCAAGTTCCCTGAGGCCTGTCCTTCGCTTTATTAGTCCCGAAAAACACGGCCTGACCGGCGCTCGCCCGGGTTAACGCAGGTTCCTGACCAGGGGTCGAAGTGGCTGTTTACTGATACACCACGCAGCAAACACCTCGGCAGAGCACGCTCACATCACCCTTTTTATCCTAACAACGGAGACATCGCTGTTAGGTTATCCCGGTTACCGGTCACTTTGTAATATCAGCTGCACCTAACATGGTGAACAGACGCTGACCAGGAAGACGCCCATTATGGGTCCGTCGCGCCTGGATTTTTTTATTACACAACATGCCCTTGCATGTTGCGGGGGACACATACTTCAAGGGGCGGTGTCGATTCGCCCACTGTCGTAGGAGTTTCAACGGTCTAGCTGGCTTTTATACCGCAACCTCCACTCCCGCCGCTTCTCGTCGGGGATTGCTTATTCGTTTGAACTTATTGCTACTACAAGCCATCCGGCTAGCAACGACCTGCCTTCCTGCCATAATCTGTACTTTTTAACCTATTACTTGTATAAAATAATTTCGATGTTTCACTTCTGCCAGCTGTCAATTGACAGCTCACGTAATAACCGAAAATTTTTATCGGTTTTAATGCGATAAACTTAAAACGGTACCCGAAAATGCTATGATTAGTTAAGAGTGAAATTAGGCTCCAGAAACTTAATTATGTTGGAATGGGTAATTCTAAGTAAGAATTGAAAGTTGTAGCTAGTGTCGGAATTTGAAATTGAATTATTTTAATACATTATAGTCTTCTTATATTATTTAAAAGGGAGACTGCTAATAATATTTTCAAAATATTTAACGAAATTATTTATAGAAAGTTGTACCGAGCACAGATGCGAGAAAAAATTATATTTTCGACTATAAATTTGCTAAAATCAACTAGACAGCGAGTTTTGTAATTGCCAGAATGTTTGAGTGGCGAAGTTTTTTTAACGATCAACTAAATAAGGATTGTGGATGATGCAGCAGAATAAATTCTGATTAAATATAAATATAAATAAGAAGTTATAAATTCCGTTAATAAGTAATGAAGAGTGAAGTTCTTGAAATTAAAAATAAAGATAAGTGTATAGTCATAAGATTGGGAATTTTATTTAACAATCCAGTGACCGAACTCCATATTGTGTTTCAAGGTAGACGATTTATCGAGATATTTATATTATAAGTCGTAGAACAAATAATCTCATTACTGTATTTTTTCATATCCTGGATACTACTACTGAAATCAACCTAGTTAAAGGGTTAGGGGTGGTCAGAGGCCCGAAAAATGAGAATTTTCAGTACTTTTTGCTATTAAATCATGTTATTTTACAAAATAATAATATAGCATTATTACAGAAAAACAAATTAATTTCCAAATATATAGGTGTTTGTGTTGACCCAGTTCCAAAAAAAAGTACATGCGGTGATTTTTTTGTTTTCAAAAATTAACAAAATGCCGGCCTCAGGAAATTTCTTTCTAAATTTTTGGCAAAAAATCAACAGTTAGTTGGTATTAAAAAATCAAAATTTTTGAAAAACCAAAAATCCTTCGATCAGACCTGAGTTTATTATGTATTCTAAAAGCCGAGCTCTCTTTGTTATTTGTCGTATAACTCAAAAACTAATTAATTAAATTATATTTTTAAAATTCTGACTACCCCTAACCCCTTAAATCAGATGATATATAAGTATTATAAACTCAGCGATAACATTCATTATATAGGGAATATGGGGAAAAAATTATAGCTGGGATAAAAGACGAGGGTCTAGACCGATTCAGCGGAAATCATTTTATTGGGTTCGTTGACTAATTTTATACGTACCCATTATATCTAATGATTATCTTATCTAACAAATTGACCGATAATATACAGTATAAAGGCAAACAGAAGTTTGAATTCCACGAATTTTTGTTACAAATTTGAGGCGCTCTCGCACTGGAATAAGTTAGACATACCTTTATCCCTGCTGACCATTATCAAAAAACAAAACAACAATTAAGGATGTTAAGAATTTGAGTATCTGAGCCCTTTTAACCATTTAGAAGTATGATTAGGGTAACAATTTTTGAAAAGCAAGAAAAACTTATAACATACATGTACTCTTCTGAACAAATGTTTATTTTTTAAATAAAATATCTTAAATGATTTGGTAAATGTCCATTTCCACAGTACTCAAATCAATGAAAAAATTGCGCATATCAAATATTATTGAAATACTAACTGAACATGCACATGAATTTATTTTTTTTTTAATATCACTTTATTAAATTCAAATTTATTTGCATATGCCAGTCTTCTTCGTTTTTTTTTTGCACCTCATTCGGAGGAATATCGCAGCTGTCACTACTGCTAAATTCTTATATTTTTGTAAAGTCTGTTTTTCTAAGATTTTTTTTCCACAATTCGTTCGTAGTTAATCCGTCCTACTAGCCTCTACGGCCGTGCACATTGCACCGAGTCTACGCACTGCACAGTATATACAGTAGAAAACCATTTCGTGGTAGCTTTCTGAGGGATGAACAGCGACCATCTTGGATTTTCAGCGGTAGCAACGGAGTGCTGTATATAAAAACTAAAAATATTGTTATTTAATATAAATCAAAAATGATTTATATGTGGTATATTTTTATTAATAGATGCTTTAAACGTCATAGTGTGTCATATTTCGTCCTTAAAACATTAATTTACCGATCATCAGATATTTTGCAAGTAGTGAGTTGTTATGTGCAAAATGTGGCCCTGGTGTTAGCTTTCTCGGCGGTGAATTTTCGAAGGTTGTGTTTTTTTACAAAAGCTGATGCTTTCCTAAGCCTAAGATTCGCTTATTTTATTTAAATAAGTTATTTATAAAATTATATTCTTATATTTAAATGACAATTACAACTAATTTTTTGTTGTAACGGCCAACCAATTTGTTTATGTCAAAAGATAGCTTACCACCCAGGACTGTATCTTTTTGCATGCAAAAGTTACGAAATTCTTGAAGCGTGTTTAACACTTGTTAAAAAAACAACTTACATTACAAGTAATATCCCAGTAAGATTTA
>CM050326.1:40050025-40225025 GCA_027475135.1 Bactrocera correcta
TCACGCAATTTCCGACTGGGATGCTCATGCGGAGCAGTTCGCTTGTGCTCACCGACACAGTCACAGTTTAATTTTTGCCGACCACTGATGTAAACGTATAAAAATATATGCAAAAGAGCTAACATACGTCTGTAACAGCAATATATAATTCTGAGCATAATTTTCATTGAATGCTAGTTCTGTTTAAGTGCAACTGTTAAGATTTCTCCTGCCGAGCAGGCAGTAGTAAAAATCCCTCATCTTGACCGACTTAGCCAAAAATATTTTTACGTTCTCCGCGCCGTGAACCTTCTTTATGATAAACGTTCTCTGCTATGGTAGTGACTTTTCGAAATTATTTTTTGCTGGTAAAAGTCCAATAAGAAAAAATGGTAATAGTTTGCCTTACATCTACTGAGAAACTTTTAGCAGGTGCAACAGCCCATCCACTCAATTATCTCCCCGCACTTCAATTTGCGAAAACCCAATCCTATATATCTTCGATTTTTATTATAAAATTTATAAATTCGAGGGGTGGTTTTTCGAAAATAACCGTAAAAATATACGAAAGCATTTTTATGCAGAAAGCTGCTTTCATCCATGTCCACATTTACCTCTATTTGAATATTTTGAAATGTAGAAAGAGTAGGTCTTGGCAAAGCTATGACTCACAGAACAGTTCGCAATTCACTTTATCAGCGCAACGAATATTCTATGCCCAGGCTTGTCGGAAAAGATAAGGGAAACGCTGCGGAGTTGTTCTCACATCGAATCCCCCTCCTCTACGTATGTATCCAAAAAAATTCTCCAGTCTATCTTGAGTCAGTTTTCTTGTCATTAAATGTGTGAATCTCTTATGTGACCAGAAATGCCACAAACGTTATATTTAAAAGCCAACCTTTTATGAAAGTAAAAGTGTTTGTTATTTCACGACTGAACGAGTCGTACACTTTAATGGAGTTAAGAAACTCCTCGGCTTCTTCAAGAAATTTTAATTGATCCCTAGTAGCCGAAAAGGGTTCTTTAAAATTCCCTACTGCTCCGAGGCATTACTATTAAAAATATTGAATAATTTGTCAAAAAAAGGACGAACTCGGCTGTATTAAGAAAAGATGGAGACTTAGAAGTATTAAGTTTCGCGGAACTATAAAGGGCGAACATACCACTTGAGAAATATGTGCCGAGGTCAATTTATGGGTGCAACTAATGTCGTTATGGGTACTGTTTTCATATATATGAACGATATCCGACTAAACGACTTAATTTTTTTTTTATTTTCTAAGCAGCTTCGTGTACTTTTTAAAAGATGTGGCAAATCAAAGAAGTATATGACTTCTGAGCCATTCACTTCGAAATAGGATCTTTCTTTATTTATTCCTATCAGCCTAGAAAAATTTACGAAATTTGAACCTTGGTCACTAACTATTTGGCAGGGACGCCATCAAATACTCTGGAGTTGACCAATGACTTCGAATATATATTTTTTCATAATATCTCCTTTGCAAGCTTTGTACATAAAAAAATATGCTAGAGGGTGAACCCAAGTTTCTCCACCAATACCTTAGAGGAAAAGTGTTAAATCTCTAGAAGCTACTCTGGGGGTACGATTTTCACCACCGTAATCCTCCAACCCAATGATCCAGTCCCTATTTCTCTCATATTGAAGGTGGATTTTCAGAGACATTTCGTCTCATATCTCTGTGCGTCTGTACGCAATAGGTGATAAAAATTTAACAGCCAGAGTTAGCGTTTTCAATTCCCTATCAAATCTATATCTTCTCGGAGTATAAGACGCATTTTTAAGACAATTCCTCTTACAGATTGCAAAATATGGAGGAAATTTGCCACATAGCTCTGCAATTTGTCTATTTTCTTCCTATCCAAGTACAGGAAAATTCTTATTTTTCTCTAAAACTTCTATTTTATTTTTTAAAGTTTTCACCTTATTACGTAAAAATTCTATTTCCTGCGATTTAGAGTCTAACTCCTCCCGATATATTCTTTTTAGGTCCCTTCTGACAAATAAATATCTGTTGAAGTTTGTCTACTCAATATCCAAGTGCTAACTAATTTCGAATTACCTAAAGAGGAAGAATGTGTACATTCTTCAAGACCTGCTGGTTGAAGGGATTTACTTAAGGGTTCAACTTCAAACGTATTATTGTTTGAAGTTGAAACAATTCTAATTGAGGAAGAGCTAAGATGTATCGGGTAAAAATCCTCACAACTGTTCACCATTGTTCGTTGTGGTCAATTATTCTACCTACTTGTTCACTACAACCTATGGCCATATCTACTTTCGCTCTAAGTAGGAGATAATCTTAAATTTAAATCTGGGGTAGCAGTCTTCAATATTAAGCGACCCTTCTAGATCTTAAGTGAGAAATGTCTTTGGCACGCAAATAAATGTTTAACTTTTGGATTCGCTACACCCAACAGCTTGGCTCATTCACGCCACCTAGTGAAAATAAAAAAAAAAAAAAAAAAAAAAAAAAAAAAAAAAAAAAAAAAAAAAACATTAACTAAACTAAAAATGTAACCTAATAATTTATAGTTTAACTATCAACAAAGGAGGCGCCACGAAATATTAAATCAAGACATTTTAATGTCTCTATTAATGGTTTGCCAAAAAAGTCTTGCGGTATTTTTATTGAATTAATTCGTGTGGCACCCATACATCAAGCTTCTTAGTGACTCCAAGCTTCTTCAAATGCTTTATAACGGTTTGATGACTACTATGCCGGTCTCTTTCGACCAATTCAGCGATCTTATCGCAATTTTTGACGACAGGCCTTCCGGAGCGTGGCGCATCTTCGACCATCTCTACACCAGAATGAAAACGTTGAAAAGATCGTTGTGCGGTGGAAATGGAAACTATATCGGGTCCGTAAACTGCACAAATTTTATTGGCAGCTTGAGATGCATTTTTGCCTTTATCGTAGTAGTACTGTAAAATATGCCGTATTTTCTCTTTATTTTGCTCCATGTTTGCGACGCTATAACTCACGAACGACTTAAAAGAAACGGCAATCAATCAAACACGTGCTAGCGCGTGAAATGAGCTTTCCAAAAAGGTATAGCATGACCCGATGCGGCGAATAAAACTAGAACTACGCGCTTTCAGCTCCAACTAACGAAAATACTGCAAAACTTTTTTGACAACCTAATTTTATTACTAATTTAAAAATATATCGAGTTTTTATTGTATCGCGTTTAGTTTTGAGAACATTTTTTGTAATTATCATAGTTAAAATTGAAATATGGGAAATATCTTGTTTCAGTTTCTAATAAAAACTGTAAATATTTATTTTGAACTAAGCTATTTATTTTTGTTTCGAATATATATATAAATCAAGTTTTATAAATTTTTTTTTTATATACGTCCACATTTTTAACACCAGATATACCAGACCAGTCAAAATGACTGTTTTCGGTATTTCAATTTAAAATTCTTACTACGTGTAGTATTTTGTTTTCGTAATGATATTATGACTTTTCAAGTTATAACTAAAGAATTAATGTTATGATGTTTATATTACGGTAAAACTGTTCTGTTAAAAGTAAATAAAGACTGAAAACCCCGTTAAACACATCCTTTTTAAGAACAGTAATTTTGACTGGTTTGGTGTAAATAGGCATACTTCAATCGCTGATATATCTAGTGTTAAATAAAATCAAATAATCATACATTTCTAAGGTGTCCTCTGTTTTTATCCGATAGCTGTATATATATATATATATTTTTTTTTTTTTTGCATAAAAATATGTCCGTTGAAAAGGCTTTTTACATCACACAATTGCACGAAACACATTGTGTTTTTTTTAAGTAGTTACACAAATATTCTTTAAATATTTTTAATAAAATAGGAAAGATTTACCATTATTTCGATACAATAAACAATTTTTTAATTAAAACTAGGTAAATTTAGTCTTTATGAATTTTAATAATCGAAATATATTTGAAAATTTAACAAAAACGTACTTAAAATAATAAATTGGGCAGCATAACAGGGCAAAACACTCGTGCCTTTTCTAAATCATTTGTCTGTTTTAGTAGTAGAATATTTAGGAAACCCTAACGAACTGTCTAGGCTTTTGCCCTGAGTCTTCCCTCATTTTATTGCATTCTTAATATGATTTCTGTCATTCTATAAGCTTTCGCCTGCGTATGTATGGGCGAAAATAATAGGATTTGTTACTTTTAGGTTTCTACAATGCTTCAACTTTCAGCCGATCTCTGTGAAAAGCACTTTCGTGTATAAACAAGTTGTTTATTTTAATTGTTGTAAATATATAAAATTATTGAACTTGTCTTTTTCACTCTTAATTTTTCTCCACTTCACAAAAGGGTTGCCGAATCTTTTTGAAAAATGGGTATAAAATGTGTTAAATGTAGTGAAATAGCTTGTTGATATTGTCGAGTTTTTGGGAATATTTGAACTTCAAAGGAGGACTTTCTCTTTCCAACGGTACCTGGGCCTCCGTATCTCTTCCTTGCGCGTAGTCAGCAGCAAGGTTGAGAAAAAGGGTGATATAAAGAGATGGAGACAAAACTTGTACATAGACGACGAGTCATAAAAGTATGTCCGCGCAGCAAGCTTCCGCCTATTCTACAGGTTTAGCACGGTGGTCCTGAGGTCATACAAGCCCACAGCAGCCACCGGGCACACGGAAGGGGATGAGGCTGCTACTCAAACCAGCGGGAGTGAGGTTGCGAATGTTTCGGCCTCGGAAGTAAAAAAGATGCAGGTAGATAATGTTGCTACTCAACTCAGCGAGAGCAAGGCCGAACAGGTGGGGACTTTCTCCACTTTGAGAGGACCTGCGATCAGGGAGGGGAGCTATCCTCCACGCAGCAACTCCTTTAGGGGCTGGGAGACCCGATGGATAGCAGTGCGAATGACGGCGGGAATAAGGATTTGCCCCTAATCGGGCCGTCAACCTGAAAGTTGCCCGCGGCGGTAGCCTTGGCTGTCGTAGCGATCAGGTTCACTGCGGATAAACCGGGCATCCTGCTGCTCCAAGAGCCTTGAGTGTACAGGGGAGAGGTTAGAGGCCTCAAGACAGTTTTCAACAAGGTAATCTGGGATCACTCTAATGAGAGACCTAGAACTTGTGTAGTTTGTCAGGAACAATATTGACTTCTTCTACATTTCAGAGTTCCTGACGCAGGATCTGATGGCGGTGCAATCCAGAGACTTTGAAGGCACAGACATCGTCCTGCCATCAGCCTACTTTTCAGGGGAGGAATTTGAGCAGGGAAGGGCAGACTGACAATAGCGTTACAGGCCCAGGAATGGAGAGCAGGTTGTCTGCGGTAAATGGGTCAATCAAAGACGCGTATCATTGCAGCTACGCCCTAAAAGCGAACACAAGGCGCAACTGCCCCTGGTGGTCCAAAAAACTCTCAGATCTCAGGAAAAAGATACGGAGGTTGTTTAATAAAGCGAAGCGTACGGGGGTCTGGGAGGAACATAAGGGCAACCTTACCTTATATAATAAGGAGATTAGGTCTGCAAAGCAGGCAAGCTTTAGAAGATTCTGTGAAAAGGTTACCTCCACACCAGAAGCAGCTCGGCTGTATAAGGCACTGGCCAGAGGCAAGAATGACACAGTACGAGCAATCAAAAGAAGGGACATTTACGACCAGCGCAGAAGACAGAGCTTTGGAGGACAGCGAAAGTGATCTTTATACCCAAAGAAGAAAGGACGGACTACTCACCTGCAAAAATTTCCTTCTTACTAGAAACTATGGAAAAGGTCGTGGACTATGAAATAAAGTCGATGGCTCTGAAAAGTGCACCCCTTCATGTTGTTCAGCATGTATATAGATCAGGCAGATCGACCAATACTGCTCTGTACCAGTTAACCTTTGAGATAGAGAGTTGGCTGGAGAGACAGGATGTGATGCGAAGGTGCCTTTGACAATACGTCTTCTAGTAGTGTAACCAGGGCACTGGAGGAAAGGAATGTGGCGCACTGCCCAGCAGAATTGCTGAAATCACAGTAGGAGATACAAGACAATGGAGGATACTCTCTGCATCCTAATACAAAGAGGTTTAAACCTGGCAAAAGGGTGGTATAGTGGTTGAACATCAACCCTTCGAAGACGACCGTAGTCCCGGTCACGGGACGTTGGTGGTTACCCGGTCTCAGGAACCTTACACCTATAGGTAGAGAGATAAAGGTGCCCAACAAGGTCCAATATCTTGGTCTCACACTGTATTCCACTTTCCGGGAGCAGCAGCATGTTGACCTGAGCTTAGTCAAAGCGACAAAAGCATTAATGGTGTGCAATCGGCTAGCGGGAAAATCCTGAAATCGTTAGGTGGTTGTACACCATGATTGTGCGATTGTGGGGCCTGGGCCTCAAAAGCGTTGCAGACTTCGGAGTCCTCTCCGACTTTCGAAGACTAGCTTGTGTCTGCATGGCGGATACAATGCACACCTGTCCGACGCACAGTGATTCGCCTGGATCATTGTAGGCGGACAAAAGTCAATGTAAACAATCACATAATTGACAGTACTCTGATTATAACAACCCTTGATATGTCACAATTTTAAGTAAGAATTACAACAAGTTTAACCGAAGTGAAACGGTGTTATCATTTTTATGTTTTCAATTTAAATAAAAAATACAATATAAGTAGTGATTTAACAAGGTTTAGAGAGGAAAACACGGCTGTTGATGAAATGGAATTTAATTTAGAAGGTACATACTTATGTATGTATATTTTATGCAATTTAATACTTGGTTTGCGTTTAGCTAATACCTTGTACGGGGTTTTGAGAACTCATATACAAATGTTTGTGTTCTTTTTATTTTCAAGTTTTAAAGGTATGCAACTTTTTTTATCCACATATATCCAAGCTAATGTTTGAATATTATATAACGGCAACCTTAAGCTATACAATTACCTTTGATCGAGTACCACATCTTTCCCCATAATTTTTAATTATTTTTTTTCCAGATCGAGTTTGCTCTATTTCAAAAATGGATTTATTTGAAGAATGGCGAAAATGTGAAATAGAACGAAATTCACGATTGGTTATTTATGTTTTCACAAAATTTAGTGATACAGATTTAACGCCTGATACATAGAAGGAGATAAAGTTAAAAATTTCGAGTGCTTCGTCAAAATTTTCGAAAAAATGGACTGGAGCAAATATGATGATTGAACGTTTTTGAAACAAAAATCGCAGTGGGTTAGAAGAAGCAGATTTACAAAACTGGAAGCAATCGAACTCAAGGTAGACCAAAAAAAAATTTTGAAGAGTCGTCTTTTAAAACGAAGGGTCGATGACTTACTAGAATCGCGAAGTGCCATCTAGTTGACCGTAGGCGCTGAAGTAGCAAATCGCTTGGAGGGTAATAGAAACATAGCTACTTCGATTAAAGAAAGTTTGAAATCTACAGAAAAGAAGAAGTCTGGTAACACTACATGCGAAGACAGGCAATTGACAAGTGATGAGGCATTAGCTTATTATGTTGATTCTAAGTGCACAAGTTACTCCTATAAACAGAAGCGAAAATTGTCATTGAAGGCGGGTCATAAAGTTTTTCCATCCTATTTTAGTTTACGTAAGTCTAAAAATTTATGTTACCTTACAGATGAGCATATCTTGGTAACAGAAACGCGCGCCGAAATTAAACTTCAAACCATTTTGGATAAAACCGCTAAACGTTTAATTGAAGCGCAAAGTGAAATTTTCAACGAAAATATATCTTCTAGGGCGTCATTCACACTAATCAGCAAATGGGGATGTGACGGAAACTCCGTCCATAGCGCTTATAAACAGAAATTTGAGAACTGCGATGCTACTGATGAATATCTGTTTTTGCTATTGTTTCATTGAGATTGAGTGACGATGCTAGCCAAAATATTTTATGGAAAAATCCGCGGCCTTCGTCCACACTCTATTTTCGCCCAATTAAGCTTATTTTTTCAAAGGAAACAGCTGATTTTACTACATTAGAAACTAACAAGGTTTTGAAAGAAGTATCTCAACTTGTTCCAACACTTTGTGATAATCGCGGTTCTCAAATTTCGGTAAAACATAATATAGATTTACTACATATGCTTTTAATAACATCAGATCCGGTAATCAACTCACTCAGAGAAGTTCCCAAAAAGAGAACAGATAAATTAATGTAGGAATTTCTAAATGTAATTGCCCCGCCTTCAATACCATCAAAAGTACCACGTCAGGTAACGTGTGACCATGACGATAGAGATTATTTAGTATCTGATTCAGATGAATCTAACAGTGATGATGAGTCATTCAATGAATAATGATATATTAGTATTAAACATTTTGTTGTTGTGTGTTATTCTTATTTTTATGTTATTGTTATTATTAGATCTGTTGGTAAAAAATCCCTTACTAATCATCGCGTTTTTCATTAGTTGAAATGTAATGGACTTATGTATTAGTACGTATGTATTTTATATTGTACATTCAAGTAAATGTTATTGTATGTTCTGAAATTTAACAAAAATAATTAAATATATTTTTTACATAATTTTTTGTTTTCTATTCGTAAATTAAAAAAAAATATATATTAATTTTTTATTGAAACTTAAAATCATTAATCAACACGACCAAAACAATTAAATTTCAAACTAAAATATTTTTGTCCCCCTAGCTTGTACTAAACGGTACACTGTGCGACGGCAGCACTGGAAGTTTTGCTTGAACTTAAACCGCTTCATTTAGTGATCGGTCAAGTAGCCAAACACACACTTCTGCAAATAACGGCAGAGGGGTGTGGCAAAGGTAATGTGATCTCGTCCCAGAGGATGAAAAAAATAAGTAGCAATATACCATCAGGCCTCCTCCCGAGGGACAGCATTACCAAAATAGTTAACTTCACGAAGAAGTTCAAGGTTACCCTTGGTAGCAAGGATGAGTGGAATGATTCCACTTTCGGTGCATGGATCGCAGGTCCACGCACTAAGCTCTCCATACCTATGATAAGCGGTGAATAGAAATAAACCTCCATCGCAACTATCGCAATGAGCGGATAACCATACTTAGCGATAGTCAAGCGGCACTAAGAGCGATTTCCTCCTACGAAATCAAATCGCTACTGGTGCAGGAGTGCTGAATAGCTTAGCGGAACGTAACCAGGTACACTTAATCTGGGTGCCCGGTCACAGAGGTATAGCCGATAAAGGACTGGCTAACGAGCTCGCCCGCTCCGCAGCTTCCACTAACATGGTAGGATCCGAACCCTTCACTGGAACGGGTCCCCATACCATAAAGGACGAAGGAGTAGGCAGAGAAAGACATTGGCAACAAATGCATGGCATGCGACATGCCAAGTTGCTAATTGGGGGGAAAACTACAGCAGGATTTAATAAGTAATTAAACTCCCTAGGGACAAGCCCAGGCTACTGGTCACATTTTACACCGGCCACTACAAGCTGAAAAGGCATTTATATAAAATGAATCCTCTTGCGCTACCTGTGGTTCTGCGACTGGGAGCCTGAAACACCAGAACACCTGCTAATCGACTGAACAGCAGTCTGTAGACGCAGGATTAAGGCCCTTGGATCCATGTTTCCCAATAGGGATCGCATCGCCTCACTAGCACCCAGCAGAATATTGGACCTCATCAATATGCTGCGGCTAAGTGAGTCTTTGTGATTTAGGAAAGGGCACATTAAATCTAAGGCCACGGTGCATTCCACATTTATTAATCTTATATACACCGATGGAGTGGATATCCATCATTTCCAGTTTGCATTTCCGAAAGAAAAGAACGTGGACAATGTTTCGTGTATTTATTGTCAGACATACAAACCGAAGTGGGATTGTGGTATCCGCAAGGTCCATGAACCAATTGGTTTTCATCACCTCCTATAATACATTCAGTATTTCCGCAGAAATGATTTCATCAATTTGATCTTGTGTAACCACCAAGCATCGTAGCTGTTGTTTGAAAAGTCGTGCTGTGACGTCGTGACGACCGCTTGCTGATTGGCCGCTATCCAAAAAAACACAGACGGAGTACTCGTTCATGAGTCTGTGGGCTGCCATACGTTGATGGCAAAAAGAACGCCGACCGATAATCGCGCGACCTCTTCGTGACTTCGTAACAAATTTCAATCTGTAATCGATCACTTTGTGTGAAACACACATAAAGTTTTCACTGAATAATTTTCAATTTTCTTTTGAATAGCCGGAATAAAAAAGCAAGCGACCGAAATTGAACGATTCAAATAATTTACAAATCAAATTATTGAAAAACAAAGCAAAACAAAAATTGAAGAAAAAAATTGTATGGTAAAAAGTTAATTTTTGAAATGGTTTAATTTTTCGACTTTTCCTTATGAAAAGTAAGTTTTTTTTTATTTCTAAACCTTCCCCGATCCTCAGCGAACAACCTCTGAAAATTGCATCAAGATTGGATCTCGTGCCTTAGCGTTACTAGCAAACAAACATTCAAGAAAAGTGCTGTTTTTAAGGGTTTTCCGACAATTATTCGAATTTTTCTCGCCGTAAAAACCATTTTTGAGCTTCAACGAACACTTAAAAAATAGGTTGCTCAAATTGGTCCAGGCATTGTTGAGTTATGCGCTTAGCAACACATTTTGCGATTCATTTCCATATTATGGATTAAAAGGAGCATTACCTACATAGGCTTTCAGTTCATAAAATAGATAAATTTGAGGGAAAAATTGACTTAGCCTTGAATTGACCTATAACTAATATCAGGTTTTTCGAACATTCGGCTGACTTTTCGGTATATGATTGGTTTCTTAGTATGTTGCATACTAATAGTAAGTGGTATTGGAAAAATAAATAAAAACGGGTCGATACTACCCCGACTCTCATAAACTATATACATAAATCTTTGTTTACAAACATACTATATACTAGGGTGGGTCGATTCCGGACCCTTTCGATTCGGGATTTCTAATAGTGCGGAAAAGTTGCCTTAGTACTTCCTGATTCCAATGCAACTTTTTGTTTTGAGATCGGATTGCATCTTCAACCCCAACTCCGGCCTTGAAATTTCGGAAATTCGCCTAAAATCGTGAAATTGTCTACCTAGAGCCCGAAATACTTTCGGTGTTTTGGAGCTTTACTCCAACACTTTTTTTTGCCCGACTAATCTTGCATTTGTCAGTGTCAAAGCTAGCCTGATCCTCTGTTATCAAACCTTCTTTTTTGGCATCCAGAAAAGCAGATGAAACAATCAAGGCCGCTGCTCTATCACTTACTCCAAATCTTTGGGCAGCTAAAGCAGTGTGTTCTAATACTAGTGTGTTTTGTTTGGTTTTAGAGGATGGAAGAGAAAATTCAGCATCAGCATCGTTTTTCGAAGAATCCATGTGCGACGCACCTACATTGTTGTCGACTGTATGAGAGTCTGGCTGATCTGAATGGTCACGTGTTCTAGCTGATACTTTTCTGGTAAGTGTTGATGTTGAATGACGTTTTGAAAGCTTTTCTTTACGTTCATTTTTCTTTGTAATCGTTTTTGTTTCAGGTAGATCAACACTTCCAATGCGACCAATTCTTCTGGTTCTCTGGTCCAAGAGAAATGGTTGTTCATTGATAGGAACTTTCCTTTCCTTTGGACAAGTGCAATAAGAAAAATAAATGCCTTTACAAGCAGCGATGTCAAATACTTTTCCGGCAGAAGAGACAAAGTCGTCTCTTTTAGAGCTCAAACCTATTGGGTTCCTTAAAAACATTTGTTTAAGAGTCAGAAATTTCTTATGGTATGTGGTAAGCATTTGTACAACTCTGGTGTGTGAAACTATCGAAACAGATGACTTTTTGAAAGTACTTTCAACCTTTTTTGCAACTATTTCTGTAACCTCTTTACTCCCAGGTTCATAGTTGTCGCCTCGGAGTCGCCCTATACGAAATCTTTTAAACTGATAACACAAAAGAACATCCTGGTAAGTAGGTAACTGGGACTCAGGTAGATTGTATGGATATATGCCAAACCCAGGACATTTCTGTCTAAATTTAAATTTAGATACAGACATTTTGAGTTCTGTGTTCTGTTGAGAGAATATAAGTGATAGCACTCGTCGAAATCAACGACAAGAGTGAAGGAACTCGATGAAAAAATATGTATGTCGAGACCAGTCCGAACGTGTCGAATGGCGCAGGGAAATGAATGTAAGTGATAGAACTCGGAGAAATCACCGATAAGAGTGAAGGAACTCGATGAAAAAATATTTGTATGGAGACCTATCCGAACGTGACCTTTGACGTAAGTGAATTAATGTGAGTGATAGCACTCGGCGAAATCAACGTCAAGAAGTGTGGCCGCAAGCCAATTTTCACCTTGCGCTGCGGCGCGCCGCATTTTCGCTCGTATCTCGGGAACGGTTCGTCCGACGGCCATGATCTCTTATACCATTTCGGTAGCAAATGATGTGACAAATAACTTTTGTTTTATACATTTTGCCATGAGATGCGTATTTCAGGCGCTAAATTTCAAGGCCGGAGTTGGGGTTGAAGATGCAATCCGATCTCAAAACAAAAAGTTGCATTGGAATCAGGAAGTACTAAGGAAACTTTTCCGCACTATTAGAAATCCCGAATCGAAAAAAGTCCGGAATCGACCCACCCTACTATATACTCAACTCTAGAAAATCTTAGGGGGTTGGGTAACATTTTTTTTGCTACTTTAATGGTAATCAGGGTGTTGCGTTGGCTTTGAAGCTACATATAAATTTTAAATTTTGATGAGATAAAAAGAAATTAAATAATGCAAGCGTTATTTAAGTGATTATATTTAATTACTTTGCAAATATGTTCACTTTTATTGGGATATTACTTGCTGTTTAATGTTAAATCAGTGTTTGTTTTTTTTGTACAATTTTTAAACATGCTTGAAGTATTTCTAAATTCTTGCATGCAATGGGATACAATTCTGAGTGATAATTTGTCGTTTGACATATACAAATTGACAAATCGTTAGCCATTATATGAAAACATCAATTGGAAATTGAGCAGAGAACGTTTATCATAGGGAAGGTTTACTGCGCGAAGAACGTAAAAATATTTTTGGCTAACTCGGCAGAGATGAAAGAGTCTCACCACAGACAAATTATGAGCATGTTTCACCACGAAAATAGCAGAATTGAGCATTTTCTGTGTTAAATGAGAAAAATAATGCTGATTCCAATGTAAACAAATTTATGCCTACAGATTCGCATATTTACTATGCGCAAACGACTTTGCATATAATTTGAAGATGATCGGTATATACATATGTATTTGATATCAAAGCACATGAGTATACATACATATGTATGCACATATATCTTAAAATTGACTTATTTTATGATGAATTACATAAAATCTTTATTTATAAGTATGTAGGTATATAATACAGCAAGATTTATATTACTACCCAAATATATTTGTATAGGTTTGATAAGGCATATATTTATTTACATAAATGTGTATATATATATTTGCCATTAATAGTTAATAATAGTTTTGATATCATCTTAAAAGATCTAGCGGTCGCACATGTACTCATATACATACATATAATTATGTGTGCATGTAAATTTGTCTACATGCAACATAAGTATGTATGTAAATATGTACACTCAATGCTTCATGCGAAATCTCCGTTGACACGGATAACCAATGGCGAAGCGTGCTTTTGCTTTCATGTTAACGAGTCAATGTGTCGACACAGCATTGTGTTGTTGGTAGAAAATCCGAGCTGTGCCGAAAAAATAAGCAAACGATCGTCTATTGTCACCGCTTCCCCTGCCGCTCTAACAGGTTTGCCAACAAGCTTGCGTAAATATGTATGAATATATACGTATGAGTCTGCATACATATCGACGAAGATTTTTGCGAGCTATGGAAAATAAAAAAAATATTTTATAATTATTATAAATCAACAACAGTATGTTGCCACTTTTGTCACTTCTTTCTGTGTTTTGCGAGTTTGCGGGGTTGACACTTTTCCCTTCTACCAAAATATCAGAAATTGTTCAATTTATGATTTTTAGCTTTTGCCATCATCGCGAAAAGACGCTTGTAGGCAAAGGCATGCTCAGGGAGATGACACCATTTGCTTTTATGAATGAAGCGAGTTTGCGCTTGCGTTCATGAATGTTGTGTGTTTTTCTACAAATTTGGCCATCGACTATTTGGCTGCCATGCCTTTTGGCTTGTGACGCTGCTGATGCTACTTGAACGATTGTTGTTTTTGTAGAACAATGTTTGTAAATTTTGCGAACGTATGGAAGCATATACATGTATGTTGTGTATGCGTTATTTGTGTGCCAATGTCATACGCACATATTTATGTATGTACATATGAGCAGCGCGCACACGTTATTATTGATAAGTGATAATATGATTTGAATTCGCGAAAGCGAACATAAACACATACATATGGTCATGATACATTGGCATATATATAAGTATATATAAGTTTTGAATGATAAAATGTACGATTAATGTCAAATATATACATACATATTCATGTAAATAAATACACATATGCCTTATCAAACCTATACAAATGCATATTTGGGTAGTAATACAAATCTTGCTGTATTATATACTTACTTATATGTAAAGATTTTATGTAATTCATCATAAAATAATTCAATTTTAAGATATACATACATGTGTAGGTATACTCATGTGCTTTGATATCAAATACATATGTATATACCGATCATTTACAAAATATGCGAATCTGTAGGCGTAAATTTGTTTACATTGGAATCAGCATTATTTTTCTCATTTAACACTGAAAATGCTCAATTCTGCTATTTTCGTGGTGAAACACGCTCATAATTTGTCTGTGGTGAGACTCTTCCATCTCTGCCGAGTTAGCCAAAAATATTTTTACGTTCTCCGCGCCGTGAAACTTCTCTATGATAAACGTTCTCTGATATAGAGAAGGTTCACCGCGCTGCCAAATTTACGACATTTCATTTTTTGGATGGTACTCTTTTCTATTGAAAAAAAGTGATGCCAAATTCAATGGACGCTTACAGATTCGCATATTTACAATACGCAAACGGCTATGGATATCATTTATAGATATTCTTCATATTTTTGATATCAAACCACATAAATATGTATGTGAAATTTGACCTATTTAATGATGAATTGCACTAAATCTGTTGAAATGTATAATAAAGCCACATTTCTATTATTACTTAAATATATATTTAATAAAGGTTTGATAATTTATATTTTTATATACATATGTATGTATGTATTTATTTGCTTTGGGCATTAGAAGTTTTGATAACATCTTAAAAGACCATTTCATATGCATACAATTATGTGTACATGTAAAAAGATTTTAAAAAACCTTTCGCATAATGCTCACACATTCACATATGTACATATGTATGTAGTTTTGTGTTCATGTAAACAAATTTGAAAGAATCATTCGCATGTTTGTAAATTTGTCTACACACAACTTTGTATGTAAATACATATATACACCCATTGTTTCATACAAAAACTCCGTTGTCACGGACAACCAAACTTTGTCAAAAAGTCATTGGTAGAAAATCGGAGCTGTACCGAAACCGTTTCCCTTGCTGCTGTACTGCTTTGCCTACAAACCAACGTAAATATGTATGTTTGTGTGTAAGCTTGCATAAACATCGACGCAGCTGCGTAAAACTATTTTAGAATTACAAAATATTTTTTCACATCCTTGACAAATACAGTCAATATTGGTTATGTGGCACATTCAAAGATATAGATATTTGTAATTAGTTAAAAATAAAAATATAATATGGTACATAAGCGACTGCGTATACTTAAATGTGTCGGACTTAAAACAATAATTTCTTGGTATTTTAAAAATCAAATCGTGAGATGCAGCAAGATATAATATGGCTGTTAAGAGTGATGAGGGAGGAGTTTGATTTTCATTTAAGCGGAGTACTACTTAACCGGGATTGACTGTACACATAAATCAGAAAAACATTTCTTGAACTGAAAATCGACAAATAAACTATGTTGTCGATTTCATTCTACATGTATATTTGCGGGGTTGTCACTTTTTTCCATAAAATTTCAGAGTATATTCATTTTTTGAATTTTAGCTTTTGAAATCGTCGCGAAAGACGCTTGTAGGCAAGGCATGCTCGGGGAAATGTAATGGCTTTTGCTTTTATTAATGAATCGAATATGCTTTTTGAAATTACGTTTGCGTTCATGAATGAAAATTTTGTTGTTGTGTAATTTACTACAAATTTTGACGATTATTGTTTTTGTAGACCAATAATTGTAATTTTTGCGGGTGACTTATCCACATGTGAACGCATGCAAGTATGTATGTTGCGTATACATTGTTTGTGTGGGAATGTCATACGCACATATTTACATGTGTACTATATTGTAAGTATGTATGATGATTTTTGAGACAATTGTTGTTTTTTCAGAAAAATATTTGTATTTTTTGATTTACATGCGTACGCATATACATATTATTTGTGTGAGAATGTCATAGGCAGATACATACAAATGCGTGTACGTAAATATAGAGAAGCGTGCGCTTTTTATATTACTGATAAATGATAATATCTTGATTTGAAATTCATTAGTACTTGCATACATATCTGCAGGATAGATGCGTATGAAAGTATTAAATGGTAAGAGGTGTGATATACATATATTATTATTGTAGTTATTCTGTTTTTAGGATATTACGATAATATATCATATATATAGCATATATACATATTTACATGTATATGAAATTGTATTACATTATCAAAGATAAGAAATATTTAAAAAGTATCTTCTATTTGCCCGTTGTACCTTCATTTTGTGGCATTATCTTTTTCATTGGTTACTGTATAATTAATTATATGCAAAATTTCCCTTTGTTTCTTGGTCCTATATTTATAACTGAGCTTATGCTAGAAAAGGTTAATCTCTGCTTTGGCTGTTCTGAGTCTCTGGTCGCTCAGAATCATATAAAATTCTTCTAATGCATCAGTTTCAAAAAATGTAAGAAGATTATCTAATACTGATACTATTTTTTTGGACTTTGTTATCGAGAAACCATTAAGAGTTTTCACTTTAATAGGTTTAATTGGAATAGACTCACCGATATTACATTTAGAGCTTATATAGTTATTTGTTGCACCAGTGTCTAGATATTAACTGCTTTGCCGGTATCCCTGCAGTGGCGTTGAAGACACGGCAAATCATTCACTCGCTTGAGAAAAACAAAGTCGGTCCTTTATTCATAGTCGTCGTTTTGTTTTGTAGGAGGGGATCGTAATTCATAGCTGCTATATTGTGGTGTGAGAGAGCCTTGTTCTTCTTCATGTATTTGATTTATACGTTGCATCTTCTGTGGTACGTTGAAATTACGAGATGAAGGATTTTGGTGCCTCTTCTGTGAATCTCCTTGAATTGGGTTATTTGGAGGTAATCCTTGAATTTGATGGTTATAGTTTTGCTGTAAAGGTGCAGCGTTGAAGTTGGTGGGTCTTCTGTATTGCCGTGAGGAATCTACGTCCATTGATTGATACTGTGGGGTGGGTGCACTCCGTGTATATTGCACTTGCACATTTGATCCATATTTTCGCTGATCACCGCGGTATCTTCTCTTTTGAAAGGGTTGATGTTGCTGCTTGGGTGTAGATGTTTCTTTATGATGTCTTCTGTTTTAAAGGTGTTGATGTTGCATACGAATATTATATTTCCATTAATCATTGTACTGAGGAAAGTCGAATTGCAATTTCTGGTTGTCGTGGTATATCGTACTTGCGATGGCGTAGGCGGTTTCTAAGTCCTTTGGATTGTGGCTGTAGGGGGTGCCGCTTGTATACTTGCTGTTCAAGCCATGAATAAACGTTCTGACGGCGTCTTGATTCGCATACTTTTGCATTTCTGATGGGTCGCCTGAGCTTCCCTTTTAAATTTTTGTTAGGGCAAGATTCAATGAACTGCTGACCTCGCATTGAAATCCCGTAAGTTTGTTTTGCGTAATCCTTTTCATTTCGTCCAATAAGACGTAAAAAGGGCTTGTCCGCATACATGTAGTCGATTCGATTTATGATCGAGTAGAAGTTGAACTTCGTGTTGTGGTTGATTAAAATATCGGCTACTTGAATTTTCGAATTTGTAAAGTCTGGCAATGCTTCGAAAATATTTTCATTTCATTGATTATATTTGGTTTGCAGATCCGTAATTGTCACAATTGATGGCAGACTGTTCTCCAGGGTAGCCACTCTTTGTTGGTTCTCAGTTAGAGATGTAGTTAAAGCAGCTATTTGAACCCTGAGGTTTGTAATCTCCTGTGCAGACATCTCGAAGCTGGTGTTCAATAAGGGACGACGCAAATTGAACAGCTTTTGTCTCTTTTTATAAGATTCCAGCGTGATTCCGTTGTTCTTCGGTGCTGGTTCCAATTTTATAGGAACTTATTTTTTTCCTTCTTCAGGAACGTGGATTTTAGTTATATCCATTTATTTCAGGATATGACAGGTTCAGTTCAAACGAAAAGAACGGTTGAGCCCCCAGTTAACAAACTGTTATTTGTCGCGACTAAAAGAAATTATATTTATTTGGTCAGTACAATTATTTTCGTGTTGCCTGTTTTATTCATAATTTCTTACTGGCTACATTTTACAATCTTAATGCTATTTTAACTTATGCAAATGTTTGCTTACTTACTAGAACAAAGATAGTTTTATTGTGCTTATCGGTTTTTTGTTATGGAATTCTGTCCGTTGTGTTCATAATGCAGGAATTTTATTGTTTGTTTAGCTTAAGTGTGAAATTTATTTAGGCTATCTTTAGCGTCGCTAACTCGCTCATTCAGTAGTGCCATATAAAAAAAAAATGGCTGAGCTGATTTAAAATATTTTTTTCATTTTAAGCAAATATTTTTAATTAACTTTTTTCATTTCCTCTTTATTGATATACAATTTCTAATGAATTAATACTAATTATAATATTACTAATAATTATTATTGAGAAATCGATAGTTTTACCTATGTATTAAATATATATATGTATATATACAAATATATTTAATATAAAATATTATAATTATTAATATCTGAAAATTGAGTGAAGTTTTATTTCTTTATTTTTTTTTTTGGAGTCATGTGTAGAAGTTCACGCAAGTGAGGAAAGTTCTCTGATCGCCATTCACTTGGGAGTGGCCAGAAACGATTCTTTTACATATGACTCAAGCAGCTCACGACTTCCGGTCTTTGACCAAGTATCCTCTGGGTAGCCTAAGAACATCCGTTTGAAGGCGAGCTAAAGTGAGAAGGCGAAATATCCCCTACTCAGGGTTGTGCGCTGGGTTTGGGACCCGCCACGTAAAAAAACACCCCCAGTGAATAGTCATAAACAGCCTCGGATGAGAGACCCCCCTTTTGATGACGACCATGGCAAACGAAATAAGGACTATGATTTGAGGGCATGCACCTGGAATGTCCGGTCCCTTAATTGGGAAGGTGCCGCTGTCCAGCTGGTAGATGTCCTCGTAAAGATAAAGGCTGACATCACCGCCGTCCAAGAAATGCGATGGACGGGACAAGGACAGAGACGAGTAGGTCCTTGTGACATTTACTACAGTGGCCATATAAAGGAGCGCAAGTTTGGTGTTGGATTTGTGGTGGGAGAGAGACTCCGTCGCCGAGTACTATCATTCACTCCGGAGAATGAACGTTTAGCCACAATCCGCATCAAAGCGAGGTTCTTCAACATATCGCTGATTTGCGCCCACGCCCCGACGGAAGAGAAGGACGATGTGACCAAAGATGCCTTTTATGAGTGCTTGGAGCGCACTTATGAGAGATGCCCCCGCCACGATGTCAAAATCGTGCTTGGCGACTTCAATGCCAGGGTGGGCAAAGAAGGTATCTTTGGCACTACGGTCGGTAAATTCAGCCTCCACGAGGAAACATCCCCAAATGGGCTGAGGCTGATCGACTTCGCCGGGGCCCGAAATATGGTTATCTGTAGTACTAGATTCCAGCATAAGAAGATACATCAAGCTACCTGGCTGTCTCCGGATCGAAAAACCACCAACCAGATCGATCACGTTGTGATAGACGGAAGACACGCCTCCAGTGTTTTAGATGTGCGTGCGCTCCGAAGTCCTAACATCGACTCGGACCACTATATTGTTGCAGCCAAAATTCGCACCCGGCTCTGTGCAGCAAAAGACGCACGCCAACAAACACAAGGATGGTTCGACGTCGAGAAGCTGCAATCACAACAGACAGCCGAACGTTTTTCTACTCGGCTTGCACTCCTGCTCTCCGAGAGCACTCGTCAACAACTCCGTATAAGGGAACTGTGGGACGGCATTTCAAACTCCTTACGTACAGCTGCAACCGAAATCATTGGTTTTCGGAAAGTGCAAAAGAACAGCTGGTACGACGAGGAGTACCGTGTCGCAGCGGAGAGAAAACAGGCTGCCTACCTCGCAACGTTACGATCGACCACAACACGTGCGGGATGGGATAGATACCGAGAGTTGAAGAGGGAAGCGAGACGCATTTGCAGACAGAAAAAGAAAGAGGCCGAAATGCGTGAGTACGAAGAGCTTGATAAGCTGGCCGACAGGGGTAATGCTCGAAAATTCTACGAAAAGATGCGGCGGCTTACAGAAGGTTTCAAGACCGGAGCATACTCTTGTAGAACCCCCTAAGAGGATCTAGCCACCGATGCCCAGAGCATACTTAAATTATGGAGGGAACACTTCTCCAGCCTGCTGAATGGCAGTGAACGCACAACACCAGGAGAAAGCGAACCCGATACCCCAATCGATGACGATGGAGCAGACGTTCCATTGCTCGACCATAAAGAATTTCGAATAGCAATTGCCCGCCTGAAAAACAACAAAGCGGCAGGGGCCGATGGATTGCCGGCCGAGCTATTCAAACACGGCGGCGAAGAGCTGATAAGGTGCATGCATCAGCCTCTTTGCAAAATATGGTCGGACGAAAGTATGCCCAACGATTGAAATTTAAGTGTGCTATGCCCAATCCACAAAAAAGGAGACCTCACAATCTGCGCCAACTACCGTGGGATTAGCCTCCTCAACATCGCATATAAGGTTCTGTCGAGCGTATTGTGTGAAAGATTAAAGCCCACCGTCAACAAACTGATTGGACCTTATCAGTGTGGCTTTAGACCTGGTAAATCAACAACCGACCAGATATTCACGATGCGCCAAATCTTGGAAAAGACCCGTGAAAGGAGAATCGACACACACCACCTCTTCAACGATTTCAAAGCTGCTTTCGACAGCACGAAAAGGAGCTGCCTTTATGCCGCGATGTCTGAATTTGGTATCCCCGCAAAACTAATACGGCTGTGTAAGCTGACGTTGAGCACCACAAAAAGCTCCGTCAGAATCGGGAAGGACCTCTCCGAGCCGTTCGATACCAAACGAGGTTTCAGACAAGGGAGAAAATAGTTCGAGCTGCAGAACTCAACAGAGAAGGTACCATCTTCTATAAGAGTGTACAACTGCTGGCGTATGCCGATGATATTGATATCATCGGCCTCAACACCCGCGCCGTTAGTTCTTCTTTCTCCAGACTAGACAAGGAAGCAAAAGAAATGGGTCTGGCAGTGAACGAGGGCAAGACGAAATATCTCCTGTCATCAAACAAACAGTCGTCGCACTCGCGACTTGGCACTCACGTCACTGTTGACAACGTCCGGTGTGTTTTACGTGGGTACCTGCTGACGACAGCCTTACTCCACGGCGCTTAAAAGCACAGCGGATCAAATCAATGCGTTGATCAGCGCCCTGAGAATGCTAAGCATTTTCAGTACCAATTGGCAGTGTGGAATGGACACACTAACCACCTTGGTAGGGTTCGAGGCCCATCTAAAACCTCTGCCGTGCTTTGGGTCCGGCACCCGGTTGCAATGCAACTCCACATTCAACTGACAGGGTCAGTTCTTCCCGCGATTTGGGTTTCAACCACAACCACCACGATACTCCCCGAGGGGCCAGTCCGCATGAGCAGGTTGGAGTTACCTCCAAGGGCTCCTGCTCCCCGTGGTACCAGAATTAAGTCTCCGGTCAGACCTCGTAGCCGAAACTACTACCAGTTGAGCTTCCATACTGCTCTGGACTGGTGGCCAGGGGTTGGACCCCATACACACATCACTTACACACACCAATCATACAAAAAAAAAAACTAAAAAACCCTAACTTCCAGCTAACCGCCTTCGCCGCTTAAATAACTCACGCGCAAACAACCCTAACTGTTCGGTATTCCGACTAGTGGAGATCACACCACTAACATCTAGTCGTCCATCAGTCCAGCTAATCCCCATACCACCCAGATCCCTAATGTCCGAGTACATCGGGCACTCCGCAATTAAATGCGACCAATTTTCTAACCCCGCCCCACAAAAACACCCTGACGTATCTGATAGGTGCCTCTGATGCAAAAATGCATTCAGAGGCCCATGCCCCGTAAGCAGAAAACCCAGACTCAGACAGAATCTGAAGTCTGGGTTATCCTCAACGAATCCAACGTCCCGAATGTACTCGTACGTCACTCGGCCGTTAGGACTATTGTCCCAACGTTGTTGCCACCTACATCTAACCCTATCATCTAGAAGCCTCTTGCTCCCTAGATATCCCTCCCTCTCCACATCATCGTCGGAAATCCAATCGTTCCGCAGCAATGACACACTCAAACCCCTTCTTAACCTGAATGCAACAGCTCGCTGTATGACAATCAGGTCAAGAGGGGGTGCACCTAATAACACCTGCATCGCTTCCGTTGAGACGGTGCGACATACAGGCAAGCAAGCAAGCATCACACAACGCTGTATTGAGAGGAGTTTTTGAGACCCCAAGACAGTCGTGGCTGCCTCCCACCATACAGGGGCTCCATATGTGGCACAGGCCACAAACAAGCCACGATATATAGTGCGGACAGCACGACGTCCGAGACCCCAATCGCTCCTCAAAATACGTCGTATTTTGCCTACAGTTGCCTGCAGTCGCTCCTTCACATTCGCAAAGTGTGGAGTAAAACACAACCTTTCACTTATGGTCAACCCCAGATACTTGACTTCCGTCACATATCTGATGCTGACCCCGTTCACACGGACAATCGGTGGACGAGACGGCGACAATCTACCTTTCAGCAGCATTGTCACCGTTTTGTCCATCGATATGTCAACCCCCACACCTAAACCCCAAGAATTAACGATCTCTAAGAGATCTCCTCCCGCCCGTTCTAAATCCAACCTCGAGCGACCTTCAACCATAAGAAGAAGGTCGTCCGCATACGCGCAACATTTACAGAGTGGCTCGAGCTGCCCAAGCAGAGTGTCCATCATAAGGTTCCAAATATATGGACCACAGATGGAACCCTGCGGGCAGCCTCGAACAACTCCAATCTCCACACTCCCATTCATGCCGACCAGAGAGGCCTTTCTGTCCGAAAAATAACTCCGCCAAAGAGTAATTTCCGGACAGCCAAGCTCCTCCAGCCGTTGCAACACTCGATCCCAGCTTAGGTAGTCAAAAGCCCCCTTGAAGTCAACAAATATGCCAAGGACATACTTGTTGACATTCTCCCTAACGACATTCTGAACAAAAAACCACGCATCCTCTATACTGCGTCCTTTCCTGAACCCAAACTGCCTATCCGACCACATACCCCGCGTTAGCTCCTGAAGCCGTTCCACCGTGACCCTTTCCAGCACTTTTCCAAGTACTGGAAGGAGACTGATGCCCCGATAAGATCGAGGATCGCTCCTGACCTTATCAGGGGACTTCAGGAGAGGAACAACCCTAGCACTTTTCCACTCGCGTGGAAAGTATCCCTCCCAGACGCACTTACTATAAATGGCCCCCAGGTATTCCGGAATGAACTTCCATAAGCTTTTACACATCTCTCCGTTCAAACCATCAAAACCTGGGGACCGTTTAGACCTAACCAGGCCAAAGGCGTACCCCAACTCCCCATCATCTAATGGAGGGACAGGCACCTCTTGTGCGTGAGGAACCTGCACCTCCGACCTAGGAAAGAACGCACCTAACAAAACCCCCGCACACTCTCTCCACGACGATAACAGAGTGTCACCGACGCGAAGAGAGGTGATATCCTCCCTCCTACGACCCCTGCAGATCCTATAGACCTGACCCCAGGGGTCGTTCCTATCCTCTCTAACAAAATTCCTCCACTCTTCTTCTTTAATTTTAACTAACATCTCTTTATACTCCCTATCCGCACAACTAAATTCCCGCCTAAGCTGGGACAGCCTATCAGAATTGGACCGACGAGCACGTTGAAACTTTCGCCTCAAACGCCTGACAGTCCTCCTCTTCAAGGTTAACTCACGCGTCCACCATTTAATTTTGCTAATCTTACGACTTTCACACCTCCTAAATACCCTATCATTTAACCCCCAAACTACCCCGTATAGACGAGCAATTTGCTCGTCAACCCCCAACTCTTCAAACTCACTAAGCGGTATATCGGATACCACTTCCCTAACCAAGAGTCCATATTGGTTCCAGTCAGTACCAGAGGTCCGCCATCGCCGCAATGGACTCTCATAAGGTGAGGGAGGGGATCGAGGAGTAACCACAATTTTTAAGCAAATTATGGTCACTCAATCCCCACCCTCCCCTAACCTCCCAACTAACACTGAAAGCCCTACTTGCTGCCTCGTTCATAAGCGTCACGTCAATGTCGCTCACGCCCCCAGGCCCATCGAACGTATACCATTCGCTCGGCTCATTCAGAACGTGGAGGCTATTAGCCACCACCCATTCGCTTAATGCCTCGCCTCGACTGTGGCTTTGGTATCCAGACGAATGCCGGGATACCTTACTAAACCACATCGAGGACGAGGCATTCGCATCCAACCCTAGGATAAATGGGCTACTACTCGCAAGTAGTAGTAGCTTATCCATGTAGCCCAGGTAGGGCTCTAGGGGCTCGCTATATTTGCAATACAAACTAGCGACAATCATCCTACCGAACTCCCCTTCTACGGCTACACATATACCCAGTTGTGAAGAGTCCACCACTACGCAATCGTAGCGTGGATTATTCACAACTATTGCGGCGTTAGCTCTAAGGTCAGTGAAGACCCTAAAACCTCCAGGAAGACCCCGAACCACACCATTGGTGGCGTAGGGCTCCTGGAGTAGAGCAATACCGCACCTACCCTCTACCATACAACCCCCCAACTCGCACATTACGGCATAAGAGCCCTGACAGTTGAGCTGGATAATCCCCCCCATCAGTGTCTGGCAAGGGCGCGCTCAACGATGCCACAATAGATAGGGCAGACAGCTGACATCATCAGATGCCCAGCTGGCCTACCCTGAAACTCACAGTTGCGACAATGCGGTGCATTGACGCAACTGGCAGCTTTGTGGCCTTCTTGACCGCACCTCCGACAGACATCCGATCTAGCCCTACATTCAGCCACCCTATGGTCAAATCCCATACAACGGAAGCATCCAGCGACGGGGCTGTCCGGTCGCACCCTGAAGGAGAACCACTTTATGTAGCACCGACCTGCCTCCAAGAGGGCGGACATCAATTTGTCCGTACCCTCAAGGACGACATTGGTGCTACCGTCAGCAGCCACCTTCCAGGGACGACTGACCATCCTTACGTCAGTCTTCTAGGATGCCGGGCTGAAGTCCTGGAGGTTCAGCCGGAGTAGTTCCTCCATGAATTCTTCATGGGGGATCTCCGTATGGACCCCTTGGACTACCACCCGACGTCCCAACTTCCGGTTGACAGAGACGTCCAACCCCACCTCCTCAAACTTCTTATTACTCGCCATTCGTTCTCTCTCCAAAACAGAGGGAGTGCGAATGACGGCCCCACCACCCTTAATTGGTCGCACTTCGTGGACCCTCACTCCAAGTGAGGGACCCACCTCCTTGACCACTTTTTTAATAACTTCCTTAGAGGAAGTTGCAGGCCCCTTACTCCTGACCACGACCGACCAGGTCTCTACAGGCTTCGGCGTCACCGGTGCGATTGCCTCAAGCACAGGTGCTGGAGGTGCAGGCATCGGTGCCGACGGAGCCGGCATTGACCTGCTCGGCGCCGAGGAGTGACCCCCACAACTCCCCCTAAGGGCATCGACTTGACCGCGAAGGTGGGCATTCTCGGTTATCACCGTCATTAGGAGCGCCTCATACCTTGAGGCAAGCTCCAACAGCCCCTTCGCAGTCCCTACCTCGAAACTCTTGGCCTCAAAGACCAGCTCGTTGAGCTCCCCCGTAATACGTTTGGCAGCAGCAACATGGCTGACTGCCCCACCCCCAACAACAACTGCCCCCCGCGAGCACTCCCGCTTTTCTGCGGCCTCTTTGGTACGCCCGGAACCCGATTCTTTGCCAATCGTCATTGACGGTTGGGCAACCGTTTTCGCAGTGGTGGCCACGCTGGCCTTTCCACCACGACTTCCCTCGCCTTCCCCCTCACGCGCTGCCGCCTTCTCGGTGGAGGCCACGATGGCACTCCCACTCGCTCCCGCATTTTCCCCAACGTTACGCGGCGACCCCGCACGCGTAACCGCCTTCTCAGCGGAGGCCACGTTGGCACTCCCGCCACAACTCCCGCTCCCTCCCTCGCTTCCCATCTCTTTACGCGGCGACCCCAAACGCGCCTTGCTCCGCGGTGGAGACCTCACCGCTCCCGTCGTTTCACCCTCGCCTCCCGACGTGGAATCATCCACGACTGTTGAAACGGCAGATTCTCCGCTTCCAGCGAGGGCCTTCGTCCTCTTAATGCGTACACGAGGCATCCCGCTGCCCAACTAACCCCCACTCGAACTGATCCGCTGGCGTACCACTAGCGCAGAAGGCTCACGGACAGAAAGATACTGGAGCAGCTGCTCTCCAGGTGTCTGCATCTGAACGCGCTGAAAAGTGCGACCCACGCAAAGGCCCGCTCAATAGCAGCGACCACCCAAGCGGTCGATTATAGCGCGCCCGCAGTGACACAGCCCACAACCCCGACGCTTGGTCGGATTAAGGCCACTCAATTGGCCGCCGGCCGGACAAAGTCCCCGAAACGGTCCGGAGTCGACCGATGTGGCGCTGAGTCGAATCGCACCGTGGGCTAAACGGTTCGCTGATATGACCGTTGGTCCTCACAAGAGTCGCACTCTCCAACACTGGACAGACGCTTGCACCCTTTGGGCAATCCTGTCCAGACTCTCCTGCCACTGAGCCGACTAAACGCCGGATGCTCAGCACAGAACCACTGACAGGCAGTCTAGTCAGCAAGAATGCCAACAGCACGGAGCTAGACTGGAAACGTGCGAAACTTCCGCCAATAACAACAACGTGGATGACCACGTTGTCCGTATATAAAGTAATTGTAAATAAAATTACTTACCGCTATATCAATCGAGTTAGTACACAAAAAATGCACAAATTGTACAAAAAATGTGTACACGCACAAAACCACTCGCGGTCACTAACCCACGCTACCACGATCGCACAAACAATTCCACCGTACCGCTACAACGCGCGCCAGGCAATAACGGTGCCAGCCAATCGCGTAAACAAATAACCGCACAAAAGAGAATCGCCAAAATCGCAATAGTCACCGAGAAAAAACACTTTGAATAAATCGCAACGATGCGCACGCACGTCTATCCGCGTCGACAGTCAACTAACTTCAACACTGTTGACAGTTATAACTTTAAAGTTGTAGATAATTTTGTCTATCTTGGAACCAGCGTAAACACCACCAACAATGTCAGCCTAGAAATCCAGCGCAGGATAACTCTTGCCAACAGGTGCTACTTCGGACTGAATAGGCAATTGAGAAGCAAAGTGCTCTCTCGACAAACAAAAACCAAACTCTATAAGTCGCTCATAATTCCCGTCCTGCTATATGGTGCAGAGGCTTGGACGATGTCAACAACGGATGAGTCGACGTTGCGAGTTTTCGAGAGAAAGGTTCTGAGAAAGATTTATGGTCCTTTGCGCGTTGGCCACGGCGAATATCGCATTCGATGGAACGATGAGCTGTACGAGATATACGACGACATTGACATAGTTCAGCGAATTAAAAGACAGCGGCTACACTGGCTAGGTCATGTTGTCCGGATGGATGAAAACACTCCAGCTCTGAAAGTATTCGACGCAGTACCCGCCGCGGGAAGCAGTGGAAGAGGAAGACCTCCACTCCGTTGGAAGGACCAAGTGGAGAAGGACCTGGCCTCGCTTGGAATATCCAATTGGCGCCACGTAGCGAAGAGAAGAAACGACTGGCGCGCTGTTGTCGACTCGGCTATAATCGCGTAAGCGGTGTCTACGCCAGTAAAGAAGAAGAATAAGACATATGTATATATGTTCGTATGACATACTCACACAAATAATTTGTGCGTACGCATTTAAATCAAAAAATACAAGCATTCTTTTGGAAAACAACAATCGTCTCAAACATCATCATACCTGCTCATATGCGTACACATGTAAATATGTGCGTATGACATTCCCACACAAAAAATGCATACACAACATACATACATACTCATATGCGTTCACATGTAGATATGTCACCCGCAAAAATTACAAATATTGTTCTTCAAAAACAACAATCATTTAAAAAAGCATCAGAAACCAATATGGCAGCCAAATTGCCGACGTCAAAAATTATAGTAAATTACACAACAACAAAATTTTCTTTCATGAACGCAAACGTACTTTTAAAAAGCATATTCGACTCATTCATAAAAGCAGACGTCGTTACATCTCCCTGAGCATGCCTTGCCTTCAAGCGTCTTTTCACGACAACTTCAAAAGCTAAAAATAATAAATTGAATATATTTCTGAAATGTATGTGAAGAAAAAAATGTCAACCCCGCAAAAATAAGTATTAAAATATATTAGAATAAAATTGACAACATAGTTTATTTGTCGATTTTTAATTCAAGAAATGTTTAAAAGAAAATATTCAATATTCCTCCGATTTATGTGTACAGTCAATCCCGGTTAAGTAGTACTCCGCTTAAATGAAAATCAAATCCCTCCCTTATCACTCTTAACAACCTATATTATATCTTGCTGCATCTCACGATTTATTTTTTGAAATACCTAGAAATTATTGTTTTAAGTAAGACTCATTTAAGTATCCACAGTCGCTTATGTACCATATTTTATTTTTATTTTTAACTAACTACAAATATCTGTATTTTTGATTGTGGCACATAACCAGGATTGATGGTATTTGTCAAGGAATATAAAAAAATATTTTGTAATTCTGAAATATTTTTACGCAGCTGCGTCGATATGTATGCAAGCTCACATACAAACATACATGTTTACGTTGGTTTGTAGGCGAAGTTGTTACAACGGCAAGGGAAGCTGTGACTTTTTGATAAAACGTGAAGTTCGGCCATTGGTTGTCCGTGACAACGGAGATTTTGTATGAAACTATGGGTGTTTATGTATATTTACATACAAAGCTATGTGTAGACAAATTTACAAACATTATGCGAATGATTCTTTCAAATTTGTTTACATGAACACAAAATTACATACATATATGTATACATATGCATGTGAACTTTATGCATACGGTTTTTAAAATGCCCAATATATGTATATGTATGTATATTTATTTAGGTAATAATGGAAGTATGACTTTATTATAAATTCCAATAGATTTAATGGAAGTTATCAATAAATAGGTCAAATTTCACATACATACATATATACATGCATATGTACATATATGCAGTATTCCATACCAAATCGACCACTTTTGAACTCGACCCCTTTAGATTTTGCTGAAACTTATCCATCCTTTTCTACCCTTTGAAAACATTTTTGAGAATTTTTTCAAAATTTTTTGTTCAACTTCAAGAAAGTTATGAATTAAAAAAAAAATGGCTTTTTTATTTTCAAATAGCCATAACTTTTGTAGAAATTGACTTTTGGGGACCATTTTTTTTTAAATTTTTGTTATTGAGTGAACTTTTCGAAAAAATAGACAAAAAAAATTTAACACGATCAATAAAAAAAAAACGGCCCACTCCGGGATTAGCAGGGATAGTTGTCAAATTAATTTGAGTTTTTTTTAGGAAAAAAACAAAAATGGCGAACTTCCAAAAAATGACGAAAATACCGATTATTTTATATAATTGATCATGTTAATTTTCTTTCGTGTATTTTTACGAAAAGTTCATTCAAAAACAATGGTCCCCAAAAGTTAAGTTCTACAAAAGTTATGGCTACTTGAAAATAAAAAAGCCATGTTTTTGAAAAATTCATAACTTTTTTGAAGTTGGACAAAAAATTTTCAAAAATGTTTTTCAAAGGGTAGAAAAGGATGGATAAGTTTCAGCAAAATCTAAAGTTGTCTGGTTCAAAAAAGGTCGATTTGGTATGGAATACCACGTATACTAATGAGCTTCGTTATCAAATATATGGAGAATATCTACTGAATAAAAGTATACGAAATTTATGCCTGATAAAAAGAAAATTTGTTTGTATTTTCACATTTTCTTAGATGGATATATAATTTTTAGAATTATAAATGTTATACAATTTAATGTTAAAAAATAAGTGGCGACAAACGAGGTGGTGAGAGCCTGCTCCGACTTGCTGGAGATGGCGATCGAGTTCTCGCGGATGGAGGTCGTAAAGATTTATCCCGGTAGAGTAGCGATCTAGTCACCGATGCCCAAAGCATACTTAAATTATGGAGGGAACACTTCTCCAGGCTGCTGAACGGCAGTGAACGTACAACGCCAGGAGAAGGTGAACCCGATTCCCCAATAGATGACGATGGAGCAGACGTTCCATTGCCCGGCCATGAAGATGATATTGATATCATCGGCCTCAACACCCGCGCCGTTAGTTATGCTTTCTCCAGACTGAACAAGGAAGCAATGCAAATGGGTCTGGCAGTGAACGAGGGCAAGACGAAATATCTCCAGTCATCAAACAAACAGTCGTCACACTCGCGACTTGGCTCTCACGTCACTGTTGACAGTCATAACTTTGAAGTTCTGGATAATTTCGTCTATTTAGAAACCAGCATTAACACCACCAACATTGTCAGCCTGGAAGTCCAACGCAGGATTACTCTTGCCAACAGGTGCTACTTCGGACTGAGTAAGCAATTGAAAAGTAAAGTCCTCTTTCGACGAACAAACGCCAAACTCTATAAGTCGCTCATAATTCCCGTCCTGCTATACGGTGCACAGGCTTTGACGATAACAACAACCGATGAGTCGACGTTACGAGTTTTCGAGAGAAAGATCGATGTAACGATGAGCTGTACGATATATACGACGACATTTACATAGTTCAGCGAATTAAAAGACAGCGGCTACGCTGGCTAGGTCATGTTGTCTGGATGGATGAAAACACTCCAGATCTGAAAGTATTCGACGCAGTACCCGCCGTGGGAAACAGAGGAAGAGAAAGACCTCCACTCCGTTGGAAGGACCAAGTGAAGAAGGACCTGGCTTCGCTTGGAATATCCAGTTGGCGCCACGTAGCGAAGAGAAGAAACGACTGGCGCGCAGTTGTTGACTCGGCTATAATCGCGTAAGCGGTGTCTACGCCAGTAAAGAAGAAGAAGAAGAGTAGGGCGCAGTGTCTCAGCGAAAGTTGATTTGCGATGAGTGTATGGCGAATGTTGATATGCAGGTGACAAATTGTGTTGAACGGTGTCCACGAGGCGCAGTGTAGAAGCGATTGTTGTGCAGACGGATTGTTTAGAATGAATTGAATTCCTATCCCGATGTCCATCCTTTTTGTTGAGTGGGTACAGGTGTGGTGAGTTGTGTTGGTGTGGTGTGGTGATGTAAGTGTATGATGCCGTCGGATGTGGTGTATTATGCGGTCTTGCTAGGGTGCGCCAGTTTTTTCCAGATTAAGTTAGGGGGCAGGCTTAACTCATTTAAACATCCTGGGCCCCTTTGCGAATATTTTTCCTAGTATTCCAAACATATGTTGTTGTACGTATTTCGCCGTACTAGCATGGATTTGATAGCAAAAGTATTTAATATTGGCGTCATAATGTTGTCATATTTACTCCTGTATGTGGAAAACAGCTTTTGGTTTAAAATATATGACATGTGCATATTTGAATATGAATATTAAAATGCAAATAGATAATTAAGAGAAGCAACTTTATTTTGCGGGTTATTTATTATTTGGCTTTTCTGTGTTATTGGCAATTGTTGCAATTTTTTTATGATATTTAATATATGATCGGTTAATGAAGGATAGTAACTCCACGCCTGGCTCAGATATGGCCGTACCCCTGGAGTTAGGGCTGTGACAATAGAGGGATCTTGCGAGAGAGTGGCCGGTAATTGCGAACGTCTTTATTAGAATTATAATTTTTTAAGTGAGATGTTCAAGCTTTCTCACCAACTCCCCTTAGTTATTTGTAAATGTAGGTGCGTCACTGTATCGCATTGGGAGTATGGTGATCCCTTAACTTGCTTTTGCGATTTTATTTAATTGAAAATTTAAGCCTCTTGAGGCACTTTTGTTATATTTTATGTTTTTATATATGCACTAATTTGGCCACCGCTCTAGGATCTATTCAGAATTGTTTTTTTTTTATTATTGGCGAAAGCTATCGTGCTGGCCCGAAAAGTTGTATGCGCTTTGAATATAGGAGGAAGTATCCCTTTATCTCGAAATTTCCTTCATTTTGAATTAGGGTTTACATTATCCTCAACTTGAGTTGATGTGGTGGTAACTGGTTCTGAAACTAGTCCACTTAGAATCCAACCGAATATAGTATTTTGCGCTAGAAGGGTGGTTGATATATTTTCAATACCTTTAAGTAAGATTTGCGGTATAAGGTCGCTGATATAATATCTATTTAAGATGGTTTGTTGCAGTCGGGATCTGCTAGTTTTAAGAGTGAGACCTTCTGCCAATGTCTATGTGATAGCTTGGAAGCATATTTGTTAGTTGCGCTAGGACTATAGCTTCTGCTTTAATTCGCTTATCCGCTTTGGGGCCAATAACGGTAATGGGACAGATTTTATCTAAAATTTGGATTACTCTTCTGTCCATTCCCGTAATTTCAAAATTTGATTATGTGGTTGACAATTTTAGTTTATTTTGTGCCTTAGACTCTATGTTGATCGTTGTGATCCTTGGTCTATTAAGGCTATGAGTTTGAACAGTTCTCCTCGGTGTTCGATGGAGACAACTGCTGTGAGTAGTAGTACCCTGTTTTTATTTCCGCTGTTTAGCAGTTGCGTTTTTAATGCCTTTGAGCAGCATGGTACTTCTTGGCAATTTTCGAGATTTGCTTTTGCATCTAAGCCTGTGGTTCTTTTTGTGTTATTACATGCGCTCTTTTGATGTGAGCTAGGAAATGTGCTGTTGTGAAGCATCGAATGGTGTCTTTTGTGACAATGTAAGCAATTAAATTTGCTTTTGCAATTTGTATATGAATGCGCATGTGACAGATAATTTGTGCAAAGTCTCTTTGACCTGACAAATTTATTTCGTTCGTTTACTTTAATTTTTTAAACCTCTCGCAAGATGTAAGTTTATGCCCTCTTTTACATAGTTCGCATGACGTTTGTTTTCTTTGTTCTGATGTGAACGTTTGTATTTTGTAAAAGCTTTTGTTTAAATTTTTGTTGCTTCCAGCTTGGGGTCTTCTTAGTATTGATTGTTTCTTCTTCTAACCTTTCCGCAATTTCATATTGGGTGGTGAGAAAATCTTTCATTTGTTGCCACGTTGGGCACTTTTTTGTGATGAGAGCGATTGCACCCATAGAAGTAACGACTTTTCTGGTAATGCGGCGGTGCAAATGTTTACCAGAATTGGTTCCCAGCTATCTGTGGGAATATTTTGTGTCGACAGAATCGACAAACAATTTGAAACAGTGGATTGTAGTGTTACCAATTCTTCACTTGTTTGTTTCTTGGTTTTAGGAAAGTTTAATAGTGTCGTTACTTGCTTATTGACCAATATCCTTTCGTTTTCATATCTAGCTTTTAGAGCTTCCCAAGCCAAATTGAATTTATCGTCATTAAGAGCGAACTGTTTTGATATGACTCCCGCTTGATCTTTTGTTTTGTATCGGAGGTGATACAATTTTTGCGCTTGTGATAATTTTGGATGGTTGATGTAAACGGCTGTAAACATGTCCCGGAAGGACGGCCATTCTTCATAACCTCCATAAAATGTTTCTGTGTCACATGCGGGCACCTTGAGGTGGACTGTCTATTTCTGGCAGCTCTACTCTACTGTGGGGAGTAGGTTCAATTCCTTTTATTAGCTTTAGCTGATCGGAGATCATAGCTTTCGTTTCTTCGTCTTGGTCTAAGCAGTTTTCGTAAATATCGTAAGCCGATGATTTAAAATTATGTGGCAAGTCTGAATCGTCAGATTCTAGTATGGCGTCATGAGCTACTTGGAGCCGAGTCCAAAAATTTTTAGACTTTGGCTTTTTATTTCTCATTAAGATTCAGAGTTTTCTTGAATCGGCGAAGAGGCAAATCTAGTGCAGTACTTAAAAAACTCTCACTTTCTGAAATAAATTTAACAACCTGTTTTGGGCGTGTAGCTCCTGTAGGTGTATTTTGATTTTTTTCGTTTCTAACCATTTTTGTTATATTGTATATTTTTATATTGAAATATTGTTAAAATTTTTCTCAGTGCAAACTGATTTATAGTATCTAATAGAAGGGATAAAGTATGGTAAATTGAATACTCTTTTAAAGATTTTTTTTTTATTACGCTCTTTTTATTTATTAAAGTATTTGTTGTCCGAAAGTTTTACTTATGTTTTTGCAATTGAGAACTCATTGAAGAGGTCAATGCTGTTTTTACATAAGTATGCACTTATTGTTAGAATGTATTTCTGCTTATGTTTTTAAGCAAATGAGAGCTCGTTAATACTATGTTCAGACCGAAAATTTAAGAGATTAGATTACATTTAAACATTTCATAACCCAAAAGTGTTCTCACTGCCGTTAGAAAGATCAAAAAGCAGCTGTTATTGTCATTCAAGAACTCAAATCGCTTAATATTTATCAAAAGAAATGATTGAAAAAAAAGCCGTCTTTTTTCACATATGTTCCATATAATAAAAATAATGGATGCATTTTTTCTTTTGTTAAGTCGATTTTCAGGTGAAACTAGATTCATTGCTTTAAAAAAAATTTGTTTGTTTACATTTTTTTCTCTTTGTAGTGTCTAAATCAGCTGTAATAATGTAACAGATTTCCAGTGCTGACAAGTAGATGGCGCAAAATCAGAGTCGCACAGAGAGATTAGCGTGGATCAGTTCCAAATCATTTCATTGAAATGTATTTGTATGGCGAAATCTTGATAAATTTTTAAGATTAGTGGGATAATCCATTCAACAGCCGAAATCGTGTGATTAAGTGTCGGTCTGAACATAGTATAAAGAGATCGATTTGCTTTTGTAAGCAATCCTGCTTGTTCTTGTTTCCTAAAGAACAAGTGGTATTGCAGAATAGATGCCAATATGGATTTTGTAATAAAATGTATTAATATGTAATATATTGATATTTTGTTTAGTGTCACAGGCAGATTCTTTGGCGTATGATTATATGTACAAATATTTTTATATACATAGGTATGTTCGCTCTGAGAAGAGAGCGCGGAGACGGAATTGACGAAAGCTAAAGGTGCTTACATATATATGAATATGTTTGTATTTTTTGCCCCTCTTGTTTTTTTTATGTTAGAATTCTATTTTATGTGTATGCCCTTGCTTATGCAAACCTGCTTATTGTTTTTGTTAAACATAAGAAGTATGCTGGGAAAATTGCAAGTAAATATTTAATTGGTTTTTTTGTTTGTTAAAAAGTGGGTTTGAACACACGCAGGTATGTAAGTAGGCACCGAATAAATAGGTATTTGTATTTATGTATTCATGTGTGTATACTATATATTAAAGGACTTGATAGGCTCACTTGGTATTCCTTTTGTATGTAAAGGGCGCCAATTTTGTTCCTCCGCTTCACCCAGATGGTTGTACCTGTTGTGTTTGTTGTCTGATTTTTTAATTTATGTTGTTTTAGATTCGCGCCCGGTTTGCGGTATAGTTAGTTAATTCCTATACATTACATAATTATACTCAAAGCCCACATTGGCAAACATCCGGCTCGAAGGATAATGAATAAAAGTATACGAAATTTATGCCCAATAAAAAGAAATTTTGTTTGTATTTTCACAGTTTCATAAATGGAATTATAATTTTTAGAATTATAAATGTTATACAATTTAGTGTTAAAAAATAAGTGGCGACAAACGAGGTGGTGAGAATCCTGCTCCGACTTGCTGGAGCTGGTGATCGAGTTCCCGCGGGTGGAGATCGTAAATATTTATCGTGGTAGAGTAGCGGCGCAGTGTCTCAGCGAAAGTTGATTTGCGATGAGTGTATGGCGAATGCTGATGTGTTGATGGGCGAACTGCAGGTAACGAATTGTGTTGAACGGTGTCGACGCGGCGCAGTGTAGAAGCGAATTTTGTGCAGACGGATTATTTAGAATGAATTGAATTCCCATCCCGATGTCCATCCTTTTTGTTGAGTGGGTACAAGTGTGGCAAATTGTGTTGCTGTGGTGTGGTGATGTAAGTGTATGATGCCATCGGATGTGGTCTTGCTAGGGTGCGCCAGTATTTTCCACATTGAGTTACGGGGGAGGCTTACTCATTTAAACATCTACAAATTATGTATATACATACATAGTCGCTTACGCATTGTAAATATGCGAATCTGTTAGCGTACATTTCTTACATTGAAATTGGCATAATTTTTCTCATTTATCACCGAAAATGCTCAATTCTGCTATTTGCGACGCTCCTGTTAAATATTGGTGAAATCCGCCAATAGAAAAGAGTACCCCTGATTTTGTGGTGAAATCCACTAATAGAAAAGAGTACCCCTCCAAAAAACGAAATGTCGTAAATTTGGCAACGCGGTGCACTTTCTCTATATTATACCTTCTCTGTTATAACTAGATATTTGTAATTACATATACGCAGTATACAGTGGTGTCCTTATAATTATAAACGATATGCTAGACAAAATCAAATCATTGAGTACTTTTCTTAAGATGAGCTTCTTCTTCTTTACTGGCGTAGATACCGCTTACGTGATTATAGCCGAGTCAACAACAGAGCGCCAGTCATTTCTTCTCTTCGCTACGTGTCGCCAATTGGATATTCCAAGCGAAGCCAGATCCTTCTCCACTTGGTCTTTCCAACGGAGTGGAGGTTTTCCTCTTCCTCTACTTCCCCGGTGGGTACTGCGTCGAATACTTTCAGAGCTGGAGTGTTTTCATCCATCCGGACAACATGACCTAGCCAGCTTAGCCGCTGCCTTTTGATTTTCGTCAAAGCCTGTGCACCGTATAGCAGGACGGGAATTATGAGCGACTTATAGAGTTTGGCGTTTGTTCGTAAGTCTTTCGCAGAACCTTTCTCTCGAAAACTCGTAACGTCGACTCATCGGTTGTTGTCATCGTCCAAGCCTCTGCACCATATAGCAGGACAGGAATTATGAGCGACTTATAGAGTTTGACTTTTGTTCGTCGAGAGAGGACTTTACTTTTCAATTGCCTAATCAGTCCGAAGTAGCACCTGTTGGAAAGAGTAATCCTGCGTTGGATTTCCAGGCTGACATTGTTGGAGGTGTTAATGCTGGTTCCTAAATAGACGAAATTATCTACAACTTCAAAGTTATGACTGTCAACAGTGACGTGAGAGCCAAGTCGCGAGTGTGACGACTGTTTGTTTGATGACAGGAGATATTTCGTCTTGCCCTCGTTCACTGCCAGACCCATTCGTTTTGCTTCCTTGTCTAGTCTGGAGAAAGCAGAACTAACGGCGCGGGTGTTGAGGCCGATGATATCAATATCATCGGCATACGCCAGCAGCTGTACACTCTTATAAAAGATTGTACCTGCTCGATTAAGTTCTGCAGCTCGAACTATTTTCTCCAGAAGCATTTTGAAAAAATCGTACTATAGGGAATCGCCTTGTCTGAAATCTCGTTTGGTATCGATCGGCTCGAAAAGGTCCTTCCCGATTCTGACGGAGCTTTTGGTGATTCTCAACGTCAGCATACACATCCGTATTAGTTTTGCGGGGATACCAAATTCAGACATCGCGGTGAAAACGCAGCTCCTTTTCGTGCTGTCGAAAGCAGCTTTGAAATCGACGAATAGGTAGTGCGTGTTGATTCTCCTTTCACGGGTCTTTTTCAAAATTTGGCGCATGGTGAATATCTGATCGGTTGTTGATTTTCCAGGTCTAAAGCCACACTGATAAGGTCCAATCAATTTGTTGACGGTGGGCTTTAATCTTTCACACCATACGCTCGATAGAACCTTGTACGCGATGTTGAGGAGGTTTATCCCACGGTAGTTGGCGCAGATTAGGGGTTTTCTTTTTTATGGATTGGACATAGCATACTTAAATTCCAATCGTTGGGCATGCTTTCCTCCGACCATATTTTACAAAGAAGCTAATGCATGCTCCTTATCAGTTCTTCGCCACCGTGTTTGAATAGCTCGGCCAGCAATCCATCGACCCCCGCCGCTTTGTTGTTCTTCAGGCAGGTAATTGCTATTCGAACTTCTTTATGGTCGAGCAATGGAACGTCTTCTCCATCGTCATCGATTGGGGAATCGGGTTCGTCTGTTCCTGGCGTTGTACGTTCACTGCCATTCAGCAGGCTGGAGAAGTGTTCCTTCCATAATTTAAGTAAGCTTTGGACATCGGTTACTAGACCACCTTTGGGGGTTCTACAAGGATATGCTCTGGTCTTGAAACCTTTTGTAAGTCGCCGCATCTTTTCGTACAATTATCGAGCATTACCCCTGTCGGCCAGCTTATCAAGCTCTTCATACTCACTCATTTCGGCCTCTTTCTTTTTCTGTCTACAAATGCGTCTCACTTCCCTCTTCAACTCTCGGTATCTATCCCACCCCGCACGTGTTGTGGTCGATAGTACGTTGCGAGATAGGCAGTCTGTTTTCTCTCCGCTGCGACACGGCACTCCTCGTCGTACCAGCTGTTCTTTTGTACTTTCCAAAAACCAACGGTTTCGGTTGCAGCTGTACGTAAGGAGTTTGAAATGCCGTCCCACAGTTCCATTATACGGAGTTGCTGACGAGTGCTCTCGGAGAGCAAGAGTGCAAGCCGAGTAGAAAATCGTTCGGCTGTCTGTTGTGATTGCAGCTTCTCGACGTCGAACCTCCCTTGTGTTTGTTGGCGTGCGTTTTTTGCTGCACAGAGGTGGGTGCGAATCTTGACTGCAACAAGGTAATGGTCCGAGCCGATGTTAGGACCTCTGAGCGTACGCAGATCTAAAACACTGGAGACGTGTCTTCCGTCTATCACAACATGATCGATCTGGTTGGTGGTCTTTCGATCCGTAGACAGCCAGGTAGCTCGATGTATCTTCTTATGCTGGAATCTAGTACTACAGATAACCATATTTCGGGCCCCGGCGAAGTCGATCAGCCTCAACCCATTTGGGGATGTTTCCTCGTGGAGGCTGAATTTACCGACCGTAGTGCCAAAGATGCCTTCTATGCCCACCCTGGCGTTGAAGTCGCCAAGCACGATTTTGACATCGTGGCGGGGGTATCTCTCATAAGTGCGCTCTAAGCACTCATAAAAGGCATCTTTGGTCACATCCTTCTCACGTCCTTCTCTTCCGTCGGGGCGTGGGCCCAAATCAGCGATATGTTGAGGAACCTCGCTTTGATGCGGGTTGTGGCTAGACGTTCATTCACCAGAGTGAATGATAGTACTCGGCGACGGAGTCTCTCTCCCACCACGAATCCCACACCAAACTTGCGCTCCTTTATATGGCCACTTTAGTAAATGTCACAAGGACCTACTTGTTTCTGTCCTTGTCCCGTCCATCGCATTTCTTTGACGGCGGTGATGTTAGCTTTTATTTTCACGAGGACATCAACCAGCTGGGCAGCGGCACCTTCCCAATTAAGGGACCGGACATTCCAGGTGCATGCCCTTAATTCATTGTCCTTAATTCGTTTGCCATGGTCGTCATCAAAAGGGGGGTCACTCATCCGAGGCTTGTTTTTACCTTTCATTGGGGGTGTTTTTTTTTACGTGGCGGGTCCCGAACCCAGCGCACAACCCTGCAGAGGGGAATATTTCGCCTTCTCACTTTAGCTCGCCTTCAAATGGATGTTTTTAGGCTACCCAGAGGGTACTTTGTCAAATACCGGAAGTCGTGAGCTGCTTGAGTCATATGTAAGAGAATCGTTTCTGGCCACTCCCAAGTGAATGACGATCAGAGAACTTTCCTCACTTGCGTGAACTTCTACACATGACTCCATCCACCGAGAGATCTTAAGACGCGCACTGTAGGTTATAAGTTCCGTTATTCGTAGTGTAGACTATGAGCCAGGAATAATGGGATGCCCAACCTTTTCCAGTGTGAAAGCGGCTCAAAATAAGCGTTTTTTATAACATTTTCCATTATGGCCAGATCGAACAAAATAAGAATTTTTGGGCATTTTAAATTTAAACTCCCAACATTTATTACGATTCCAAATTATTATATATTGGACTTTTAATAATTGGCGAAACTACTTAAATAATTTTTTATGATTTTGTGGTATATTAAAAGAACTGACTTTTAATCATTCAATAATTAACAAGGTGAATTTAGCTTGTTAATTATCAATTATTAAATGTTTTTAATCATTGGTAACTGAAAATAATGCTACTATGCATCAAATTGCAAAACGTTTAATGAAATATATTTAAATTTCGCATTTTCTTTGATTTTCATTGTTATACATTTTTATTAGTGATCTTCAACGGCGGCTACAAATTCTCCGTTCACATATATTTTGGTATAATTTCAATCTGGCCGTTCCAGTCATTCCAATTGCAAAACGTCAAAACCCACCTAATTCAGTCATCTGTAAAAGTTCGGTAGGTGAGCAGCTCTCACATTTCCAGTGACAGGGGATCTCTTTATCTCTGCTATGAACATTATTGTTAAATAATCACGTGACTATTTGCTGATTGGTTATTGAAAGAATTAAAATTATTTCCCGGTTTGTGTTTCTTGGCTGGCCATGTAATTTGAAACGCGGAGTTCTTTCTTTTTATTCTCGCATTTTTTTTTTTTGAACTTAATGATAAAATGAGTATAATTTAATTAAACAACGTTCAATTAAAAACGTATTAATTATTAGAAGAATGGCCAAAAAAGACATGTACTCCTAGAATGAGAAAGTCAATTGTAAAAGAAGAAATTGCCAATGTCAGCTATCGCACAACGCTTTGCTTGCTTCAAAAACATGGTATTTTGAGCTATTCATTCATATAAAAAACAAAGAAATTTGAGAGCCCTACCAGGAAGATCAAACTCGAAAACCGATTCCAGCAGAAGACTGGATAATTTGCAGGTCCAGAAAAAGCAACCCTTGCGCAAAAAAACCACTTATATAAAAAAAAATTTAAGAAGCCATTGCGATTTGCAAAGGAAATGCTGAAGAGAAATCCCCAATACTGGAATAGAGTTCTCTGGAGTCACGAATCTAAGTTTAATTTATTTCTGTTCGACGGAAAATCGTATCTACGCCGTTCTCCTAACATGGCGCTGAACCCTAGGAACACTGTGAAAACAGTAAAACACGGTGGCGGATCCGTTATGGTTTCGGAAGCCTTTTCCTCTTGTGGTGTTAGCCCAATTATGCGTGTTCAAGGGATAATGGACCAACATCAATATAAAACCATTCTGGAGAATGTAGTGGAATCATATTTCTTTGAGAATATGCCAGTCCATTACATTTTCCAGCACGATAATGACCCAACACAATTCAAGGCTAGTGAAAAGCTGGCATTCGGCTAAAAATATTGATGTTTTGAATTGGCCTTAGCAAAGTTCGGATCTCTAGACAATTGAAAATTTATGGGCAATTGTAAAACGAGATTTTAAGGACAAAAAACCGCAAAATAATGAGTTTCAAATGGTTCAACAAAGTTGGAATACGTTATTAGTGCAAACATGCCAAAAATTAATCCAAAGTTTACCGCGAGGGCTAGACAATGTTGTTAAAAATAAGGGGTATTCAACAAAATATTAAAAAATTTAATCATTTTTTCAATTTTATATAAATATTGTTAAGTTGCTACAGTTGTTTTAATGTTATGACCAAACTGAATTTGGTGTTTTTTGTGTTTACCTCATTTGCTTAAAAACATACTTAATATTGTTGTTATTTTTTTGTAAAATTTACATAAAATGTGTTTTGTTGATTCCAACTTATAGTATTAACGTGGCAATCTAAATTTTTAAAGTAAATTAGTTAAACTATATGCAGCAAAGCCGTTTCAAATTGGAAGACCACCACTGTATGCAAAATTGCTGGGATTTCGATCCTGTGGTTGACATTTAACATCCTTAAAGTGCCCATACACGACATACAAGTGCGTTCGATCGGTATGTGTGCGCATGCGGTTTACTCGTGTATGGGCTTGTGCGCGTACCGATCCATGTTTAATTTTTTACGATCGATATGCGCACATATGAGTCGTGTATGGCGTTGTGTGCGCACAAAATCTTACTTCTCTCGTGTCGCCGAACAGTGAAGATCGCGGACAAACAATGGCAAGTGTTAAGGGGGGCGCCTGCTTTATTGCTTCAAAATATCGATTTTTTTAAGGATTTTTTTTGGGAGGGAAAGAATAATTGATTCTTACGAAATTTGCAGGCCTTATAGTTATATATTTGAACATCTTTTACAAATGTTTTGGATACGAAATCTTTGATATTCTGCCTTTGGGAAGCAATTGCCCGATGCATTTCGCATGTGCATTTTTCGAACGGCGTGTAGGATGAAGGTCGCAATTTCTTTCGGAAACAAAAAATTCAGAGAGATTCATATTTTTTAATTTATCTTCTAGTTAAACTAAGAAAATTTCAAAGAAAAGTATAAAATTTTACCAATTTTTTAAAAAATGAAAAAATAGGTCTTTGATCAAAAAAATTTTACTTTATGTTGTTTAAAAATATGTTCAAACTTGTATTTTCTTAGTTTTTTTTAGTTGAAATAGAAGATAATTTAATGCCAAAGATAATAAACTTTGTCCCAATTCCATACAACGTTTAGTTTTTTTTTCTATCCTGCCCGCCAATTAAGAATAATCCCTAAAATGAACCGAGACGCTCGGTCACTATTTCCTTTCCAGCTTCGATAATATTTCGAATTCCCATCTATAATTTTGTGGACATATTCTTAGACATTTTTTAGAGAGATTAATAAAAATTTCGTATCAGAATTTATTGATCCTATGAATTATGAATGAATATGCAATTTGGCAAACGAAAAGTGATAAAATTGAGAGATATAAAACTTATTATATAATTATGTAATAAGTTTAAATAATATAAAGCTTATTAACGAAATACAAAGAAATAGATAAAAATGCTATATTAGAAATAAATTCCAATAAATGTTCCGCTTGTGTGTCGCACATGTTCACTATGTGAAGAACGAGTGCAAAATGGATTTGCGTGTCGTGTTTGGGCGAAACGAATTCACACAGATCGAACGAACATGTGTATCGTGTATAGGCCCTATCAGCTAATTACTTCAATTAAATGTTTATCACGCAATCCATGATCCGCGAACTGGATGTCAAAATATTCAAATACTACTGTGCCCATAAAATAAGGTGATATTGTATTTATTTTGAAAATTCTTTATTTATTCTTCTAGGCATTTCGTTGCCATCATAAGGTATGGACATGTGAAGTTGGTTCGCTCTACACTGATACATTTTCCAGCGCAAAATATCGGGACAGGGCAAAAGCATTTCTTGTCCGCTGCGTGCCTCGCGAGATTTACATCATTTCATAAAGTGGCTAATAAACGAAACAAAACAATCCCAGCTATTTTATGCTTTTATTTGTGAACCATAATTAATGCTAATAAATTTAGTTTTTGTCACTTCAAACGGTATTTCTCATTGAGCACGACAACAACGAGTGCATGTGATGCAAACAACAACTAAATGTAAGGAAAAGAACATAAAAGCATAAAACTTGAAGAAAAACAATAACAAAATATACGGCAACGGTGCATTGCTGATGTGCGGTCCGTTTGCAGTGCGTCGCAAATAAAGGAGGGCTACAGTAATTGCTTAGTTACATATAAATTGTGCTATCCATCGATAAATAATGCCACCCAAGAAAATAAACACAACATCACAATTTTGTGGTTATTGCTCTGAGCTGATACGAGATGGTGTACAGTCCAGCATCCAATGTGTTGCTTGCCAACTCTGGTTTCACTCTAGGGGTACAGGCCTTTCATCTGTGGAATTTAAGGCCACAGCGATCAGTATCAAGAAAAAGGAGTCGGTTTGGAACTGTTCATCCTGCAGTAATGATATCAGTGTTAGGACATGTGACAGCCACATATCTGATGATGAAGATTTAACACACATCTCGCCACAAGCTAATGAAATGGAAAGTCTCTTCCAGAAGTACTTTGATCGCTTCACCTCTGACTATGACCGCAAATTTAAAGATCTCAAAAAGTCACTCGTAAGTAGCGTAAATAACCTTAAGGATGAGGTAAGAAATCTGTCTAAACAATATACAACACTCACTAATACATGTACTGCCCTTAACGATAGGCTTTCATCAGTAGAGAATAAAATTAATAATAAACTCAATGCCAAGCCTGACTTACCAGTGAGTAAGGAAGATATCTTCACTGAAATGTTGGAACGTGAGCGCCGTAAAGTCAATGTAATTGCTCTAAACATCCCGGAATCAGTCAAACCAATGGGTAAAGATCGTTTGGATGACGACAGGACAAATCTAGTAGCCGCTTTGCCTTCTTGTCTCTCGAACATTGCCACTGAATTTAAGCTACGCAGACTAGGCCGACATACACCGGGTCGTACACGTCCGCTACATATTACAACTCGCTCAGCTGATGATGCGCTCTCAATTATCAAATACAGACCACCTAATAGTAACACTGCAGTCATTTTCAAAGCTGATCTTACCCCTTCTAAACAACAGCACCTAAAAGATTTACGACTGGAACTTGACTCTCTAGTAAAAAAGCGGCAACGACAGTATGACTATAAAGTATATCCATGGTATGCCTAAGATTGTAAAGAAGAATTTTCGCTCGCACAACGAACAAGAAGAAAGTATCTCTCGTCCAGTTATATTACCAGAACCTTCGAGGTCTGCGCACAAAACTCTGCGCATTTCTGACCAACACGTCGTCTAACCAGTCTGATATCATATGCATCACTGAGTCCTGGCTCCATCCATCTATACGTGATGGAGAAGTCATTGACTCTTCTTATAATATCTACCGTAAAGATCGTACATCTCATGCTAATCATAAAGTACGTGGTGGTGGAGTCTTTATCGCATGCAAACGTTATCTACACACTGAGCCAATCTCAACTGAAAATAATAACCTAGAGCAAATATTCATCAGGGTGAAGGGTGCATCCCGTGACCTAATCATCGGCTGTGTATACATACCTCCTCAGTCACCTTATGAGATCTTTGTTGACCACCTGGCCACTATTTCTTTCATTAGAGAAAAACACCAAGCATCTGACTTACTGATAGTTGGTGATTTCAACCTCCCTAGCAGCTCTCCTCGTGCGGACTGTGAAAAACTACTTTACGACTGTTATTCGCTCCTGAATTGCACACAACGCAACCACATTCTCAATGCTCACAACTCAGCCCTTGACTTATGTTTCAGCGACATCGACATTTCTCCTGAACACTCGCTTGCCTTGGTTCCTGAAGACACATATCATCCCGCTCTAGATATCACGCTCAACTTTCAGCCTGGACTAGTTCCTATCTACTCCTCTACATACTCTTTCAAAAAGGCCAACTATGCTGAGCTCAACACATTCTACCTGAGAACAAATTGGATCGATTTATATAAACTCAGCACAATTGATAGTAAGCTTGACTATCTCTACGCAAAAATCTTTGAAGGGATTAACCAGTTCGTTCCAGCATATACTTATAAACACAGCAGTTATCCATCCTGGTTTTCAAAAGATCTCATTCGCAAAATTAAATTGAAGAAGTCGGCGCATGCGTTGTACAAGACAAGACGTACCAACTACAATTACTCTTGCTTCAGTAAACTGAGACTTGAGTGCAAATCACTGAGCTCTGAGTGCTATAAAAATTACGTGAGTAACGTTGAAGCCAAACTCAAATCGGACATCAAAGCCTTCTGGAACTATGTCAAAGACAAAAACCGTTCTAGCAGTGACATACCTTCCTCCATGGTATGGGATGATCTATCAGCTAATTCCGGGCCTGACATTTGTGATCTCTTTGCCTCCTTTTTTCATAGTGTTTACGCACCTAACAATCACCATGGCGCTGCTGCAGCTACCTACAACCCGAGACCTCAGAACATACTCCTGAACGATCTGACAGTATCATATGACGAAGTACTTAAATTACTCCTTTCACTTGACCCTAGAAAAGGTGCTGGACCTGATGGTCTACCTAACTTATTCCTAAAGAACTGCGCGATCAGTCTATGCGAACCGTTGACGCATATATTTGGTGAATCACTTAGTGGTGGTATCTTCCCCTCGTCATGGAAATTATCATATATCACTCCAATACATAAGGATGGATCTAAAGCTATGGTCACCAATTATCGTCCTATTTGTATTCAGTCTGCCCTTGCTAAGTTGTTTGAGAAATTGGTGCTACCACAACTACTGCAGTCTTTCGAACACGTTATAATCACTCGACAACATGGATTTACTGGGGGCAGATCTACAACTACTAATTTGTTCATATACATCAACAAGGTGTTAAATGCTATGGATTCCGGAAACTGTGTTCACAGCATCTACACAGACTTTAGCAAGGCGTTTGATCGTGTTGACCATGATATACTCATGCACAAGTAGAGCAACTATGGTGTTGGAGGTAGTGCTTTGTCTTGGATCCAATCATATCTTACGGGTAGACGCCTACAGGTTAGAGTCGATGGCCATCTTTCATTCGAATATATCGTAGCATCTGGGGTACCACAAGGATCTCATTTGGGCCCGGTACTCTTCAATATATTCATAAACGACATTGGCAACAATATCATATCAGATCACCTATTGTATGCAGATGATCTCAAAATTTTCAGGCCCATAGCTAGTATGTCAGATATCCTAATTCTACAGCATGATATTGACTCTCTTGGTAACTGGTGCCTTGTGAACAATCTTGATCTTAATATCAACAAATGCGCCGCTATAACTTTCACTCGCTCACACTCACCAATTCCTGCAAAATACAAACTCAAGGATCAGGAAATCATAGAGGTTGATGAGATAAAAGACCTGGGGATCATTGTTGACAACAAGCTCTCCTTCTCTAAACACATTGATAGAATCACATCTAAGGGATTTAAAACCCTCGGATTTATCCTAAGAAACAGCAAAGACTTCAACAACCCCTACTCTGTAACCAGACTTTTTCAATCGCTAGTCCTACCTATCCTTGAATATGGTTCAGTCATCGGGTCTCCATATACTAATGCATCTATAGACAAAGTGGAAAAGGTTCAACGTAAATTCTGCAAGTCGTTAGCCTATAAATTATCATCGTCTACACATACCTACTCCACTGATGAAATTTACCAGAGCTTTCGTATCAATAAACTATCAGCACGTCGACAGGTTGCCGATCTTAGTTTTTATTACAAGGTTGTCAATAATATTATTGATGCTCCAGACATTCTTGGCTGCTTCGAATTTGCCCCAGTAGGCACTTTACTTAGACGTAATCGTCTACTAAAAACTTCTAACTCCAAGAAAAATTATGTGATCAACGGTCCTCTGAATAGACTGGCCAAATCTGTCAATTCTTTTCAAGGTGTGATTGACTTCTACGGAGGTACATACTCTGCTTCATAGACAATACTAAGAAACATCTGCTTGTTTAACCAAGGACTCCATTTACTGCCCGCCACAACCAGAAACCATCACCATAGTACTCTGCATATACACTTTTACCTTCTACCTACATTTTTATTTGTTTCTCTTAATGTATATTGCCGATTGGCGTTATTGTAATAATAAATAAATAAATTAATTAATTAATTTAATTTTCTTCAAAGTAATCCCTTTCCGATGCAATGCACTTATGCCAACGGATTTTCCAATCTTCGAACCACTGGTTGTAGTCACTTTCCGGGATGGCCTTGAATCTCCTCTATCATACAAAAACGGTGTCCCCGGAGCGGTCTTTTTAGCTTGGTGAACAGTCAGAAGTCGCACGGCGCCAGATCAAGTGAATACGGAGGTTGCGGAACGATATGGGTTGAGTTTTTGGCGAAATGATCACGAATTACGAAGGCAGTAAGGGATGGTGCGTAAACGTGGTGTAAAAACCAAGAATTGTCTTTCCACAATTTCGGCCTTTTAAGGCGGATAGCGTTACGCAAACAACGCATAACGTTCAAATAATATTCGTTGTTGACTGTTTGACCGGTTGGAAGGAATTCATAATGCAAAACACCACGATAATCGAAGAAAACAGTCAACATAACCTTGATTTTTGAGGGACTTCGGCGCGATTTTTTTGGTCTCGGCTCTCTTTTGGCACGTTATTCGCTCGATTGATCCGTTGTTTCGGGTTCGTGACATGGATCTATCCGAGTCTCATTGCCAGTTGTAATGAATTTCGTGACACCCTGGTAGTCTAAGAGCATCGTTTCACACACTTCAACGCGACGCCTTTTTTCCAAAAAATTCAATGTTTTGGTACCTGTCGAGATTTGACGCGCTTCAGCCCCTAAACATCCTTCAAAATGGTATTAGCTGAGCCTTTCGATATGCCAACTTCATCAGAAAGATCTCTAATTGTGAATCGACGGTTTCTCAACATCAAATTTTTAATATGTTGAACGTGAGCTTCGTCGGTTTAGGATGATGGTCGCCCTGGACGCTCTTCGTCTTCGACACGTTCACGGCCGGCTTGGAACTCGTTATACCAGTTGTAAACATTTTTTTTAGACATAGCCTCATCACCAAAGGCTTTCTGCACCAAATCCTTCGACACGCGCAGTTTAAATTAAAAAGTTATCCTAATTTTTTGGGCACAGTAGTATTTTGTTATAAGAATTGCCATATTTGAATACGATACACGTTCAATATATATCGCGAACTCAGTGCGTATCAATATATATTGAACGTGTAGCTGTGCTCACTTAGTTAAGTTATCGAACTTTTTTAAAGGTTTAGTCTAGCATTGCGGCAAGTAATAAAAAGTTAGGCAGGTTCAAAGTAATAACTGTTTTAACCATCGTGTTTTAAATGATATAGAAGAATTAGATCGCTAAAAATGTCGATTGTAAATATTATCAAGAGAGCATCAAATCGTATTTTGGGGGTTGATAAATCCATTGAAAAAATCGATATTTATGAGGACAACGAAGTTTTGTTTTGCAAAAATAATGTCTGCATACACCCACCAATTTCTATACGACAGGAATCCGAATTGATTCACTATCCAGGTTATTTGACAGTTACATCTAAAACTTTCGTTGATCAATTTAATAAAGCAAGTCGTTCTACGTTGTTACTCACATGGATCCCCAATTCTTCACTGTGTAAATCTAAGTCAGAAGAAAAAAATGTCTATCAAAAATTACAATGTGAAGTATTTGATAGGAAAGGAACCCAACCAATAGACGATATAGCTCTTCCAAATGGATTTATAAATGAAACAGTTGCTAAGAACGAAAAGAAAAGTGAAATAGATGGCTCTAATGTTGATATACAAGAGCTTAAAAATGAGTTACAGCCTCTCCTAGGAGAGCAATTTAATTCAATTCGTGATATTAATCTTTTACTGAACAGAAGTCACATAACATCAGTTAATATAACTATTTCCAACCCACATATTGAAAACATCAATGTAAAGGATTCGATAAACAGTGTTGTAACCGATATAAATAAGTTATATCTCAATAGTGAATATTATGATTCCGATGATATTGATTTTTATAATGCGATTTCGAGTTTATTATCCGTAACACACAAGCCAAAGTCATATGAATACTCAGTTATTCGAAAAAAAACAAATTGTCGGAGATTTTCAGTCGATCTGAGTCAAATGCGTTCATTGCGCTTGTTTTTCAATGATGATAATTGTACTTCTGGGCAACTGGTAATTTCGTCAAGAGAGTCGCAGTATAAAATACTTCACTTTCATCATGGTGGCTTGGATCATTTAGCGCAGGTAATATCTCTTTTTTTTTTTACCAGGAAATTTCCGAATATCTCGTACGGTAATATTATCGTAAGTGCTTAACACATTTCCTTTCTCGTTCCGTATACGCAATGTGCTAGGATATGTCATCTCCGATTCCGTTTTTAAAATGGGTATGTATTGATATAGAGAAAGCTCTCCAGAAAAAAGGGGTACATTTTAGAATAGCATTTCCCGATTTCGGGCTTAAATGGCTATTTACGGATTAAGGAGGCTCTCCAGATAAAAAATAATTTATTTATTTATTATTTGTAAAATAATAATATAATTATTATTATACATTACACATAAGGAGCACTAGCTACAGAGGCTTTCAGCTCCCGGCTTAATTATAAATGACTTAAATAATAATAAAGATGAAACCTTCCATGTATATGTTATAAATAAATTTAAAAGGAAGGATAACTGAAATATATTTCTTTAACTTTGTATGAGATAGGAATAGATCAAGGAGTATCTGATGTTTATTAATTTACCAAGGCACAATTCCGATTTCTTTGGCGCCGCGATTTGAAGGTACCGTTGGAATGAGGAAGTCCTCCTGATTAAAAAATATATATTTGGCCTTAAAGTTCAAAAATTCGCAAAATTGGACCATTTCAAGGAGCACATTTTATTTTCAACGCAGAAAGGGGTACTACGCGAAAGTACTTCAGTCACCCCGGGTATTCGCTCGGCCAGGGTTATTTTTTTAGAGCGCTGCCGAAGGCCGCCAACGCAGAAAGGAGTACTACCCGAAAGTACTTCAGTCTCCCCGGGTATTCGCTCGGCCAGGGTTATTTTTTTTAGAGCGCGGCCGAAGGCCGCCAACACAAAGGAGTACTACGCGAAAGTACTTCAGTCAACCCGGGTATTCGCTCGGCCAGGGTTATTTTTTTAGAGCGCGGCCGAAGGCCGCCAACACAGAAAGGAGTGCTACGCGAAAGTACTTCAGTAAACCCGGGTATTCGCTCGGCCAGGGTTATTTTTTTAAAGCGCGGCCGAATGCCGCCAACACAGAAAGGAGTACTACGCAAAAGTACCTCAGTCAACCCGGGTATTCGCTCGACCAGGGTTATTTTTTTAGAGCGCGGCCGAAGGCCGCCAACGCAGAAAGGAGTACTATGCGAAAGTACTTCAGTCACCCCGGGTATTCGCTCGTAATATTATAATATTATCACACGATTTTACTTATCTGTGTTTATTAAATATAAATCACATATTCATATACATATGTATGTATATATAATATGTATATGCAAAAGTGTTCACATATTCAATATTAGCTAGAAAAATCTTTATAGTTTTTTATAGTTAATAAAGAAAAAAGAATCACTCGAAAGTACAAACAAAGAAAACGCTGTGAAACGCTAAAAAATTCTTCGCTTTTGGTTTTTATGGTGTGGCAACGCTGCTTTTCCTCGTAAATGTAAACACTCTAAACTTTGCAGCCATAAATTTGGTAAGTGATTTTAAATTACTAAATTTGGCTGAAAAATTACAAAATAAAAGTGAAAAGTGAACTTATTTCAATATTAAGAGTGTATATTTCAATATAGTGGGTGAAAAACGTGAAAATATTCTGTGAAACATTGAGAAATAACATGTTTTCTAAGGCAATTTTTGAATTTTTAAACGTGAATATTTCAAAAAATATTAGTTATTTTTATGTTATTTTTGGATATTCCTCCTCTGGAAAAGCTCCCCTATTCGTACATACCCCATTTATACAGAAATTCGGTTTTTTTTTACCCCTCCGCCAAAGTAATCGGAATCGTGCCTTTACCAAGATAAACAATGGTGATCGTGTACCTACTGGTGCTTTATTATCATCTTTTGATAAATATACTTTACCTAGTCGTATTGAAGTTGCCTGGTGTACCCTCGATGTCCGTCCGTACTATCCTAATCCCATGCGCTGCAAGAATTGTCTGTTGCTGGGTTATACTGCTAAGCGATGTAAAAAGACCCCATCTTGTGCTATCTGCAACCTACCCCCAAATCATACCCCTCCCACTCAATGCTCTAGAGTCAAATGTGCTAACTGCAATGGTGAACACCCTTCTTCCTTTAACGCCTGTGCAAAATTTTTCCAGTCTAAAGAGATACTTAAAATTAAAACTATCCACAAGTGTTCGATGCGTGAAGCCATCAATTTATACAAATCTCAAATGCCTTCTACTCTGTCACCATTCTCTTATGCTATTGTAACAGCTTCCAACAACAATACCCACTCAAAAAAATACATCAACATCGAAAAAACTTCAAACACTAATGATTCTAATGACAACATTAAAGCTACTACTTCAAAAAATAATGCTTCATCTCTTACCAACATACATTCAATCCATAATGATTGCCTCGAAAACCCTTCTCCCTTCGTTTCTTTCCTATACAATTCTCCTTCTCCACCCTTTTCACCCCTTTCCACAACTACTTCTCCTACCACTATAACTAGACTTTGAACTTGAAATCTTAATTAAAAAATATAAGCCCTCTGTAATATTATTAAACGAAACACATATTGCAAACAATATATCAGCTCATAATCCAAAAGCCTATGCTGGTCACTTTTATAACCTTCCTTCCGTCACATCAAGCAAAAAAGGTATTACAATCCTGATAAGGAGAAGTATACCGCATAATATTCTCCCAATATTTCCTTCGAATATCTCTTCCGTTGCCATCGAAATTTCCTACCCCCAAAAAATCATAATCATCTGTGCATATTCCCCTCCTCACCAAACTTTTACTTCAGCAGACTTCTTTAACCTTTTCCCTTCTGGTTCGACTCCTTTTTTAATGGCTGGTGACTCCAATGCCTGGTGCCCTCTTTGGGGTTCTTGTTCAACTAACTCCAGGGGCCGCATTATTGAAGATGCTGTCCTCTGTTCGGACTGTGTTGTCCTTAAAAACGGCTCCCCGACTCACTTCTCTACTCACAATTCCTTCACCCACCTTGACCTCACCATATGTTCGATTTCCCTTTCTACCAAATGCACTTGGCTAGTAATTGACCTTCATGGCAGTGATCATTTCCCCATTATTACCAGACTCCCTTCAAACCGTTTTCCTTCAACATTTCGCCCGAGGCTGAAATGCCAGACTGATGCGTGTCTACATGGTTGCAGCTCCTATCCCATTTCCCTCAACGTCAACGAAGAAGCGTCCCACGTCCAAAAAATCATCAGAAGTGCGGCTAATCTATCTATCCCACAATCAGGTAGCAAAACTCGTAGGCCTGCTCCATTGTGGTGGAGCGCTGAACTTTCAACTTTAAGGCAAGCCAAACAAAGTACATGGCATGAATATAAGCGTGAAAGGTCTTCCTCCAATCTGCTTCAGTACAAAAAAGCTAATGCTAATTTTCGCCGCAAAGCCAAACTTGCGAAAGCTGCCTGCTTTGAAAAATTTACCAGCAACATTAACTCGTCATCCAACCCAAGAAGGATCTGGGCCGACATCAAAAGACTCTCTGGGATGGCTTCTTTTTCTACAATATCTGCCTTAAGTTCCGCCCGCGGCACTCTTCTATATCCTCTAACCAAACAACCTCATTCCGGTTTCCACCCAGAAATCTTTCGATCTCTGCCAAGTACTTAGAAAAAGACTTAACGCATTTTGAGCTGGTCTCTGCCCTTTCTTCAGTAAAAGGCAAAACACCTGGCCACGATAGAATTTCTTACCCCATTATCAAGAACCTTCCCCTTCCTATCCTATCCCGCCTTCTTAACCTCTACAATAATATTTTTTTTACAGGCATTTACCCCCAAGCTTGGAAAACCAGCTTGATAGTTCCCATCCTCAAACCTGGTAAATCTCCTCTTGATGTCTGCAGTTACCGCCAAAGCTCCCTTCTCCCGTGTTTAGGCAAACTGCTAGAAAAAATGATTGCTACCAGACGCCTGGCAAAAATGATTTCATTCATCATAACCAAGTTGCATTCAAAAGAGGGCAGGGTACTATCGACTCACTTGTTCATCTTGACCACTACATTTCTAATGCTTTGTCAAATGCTGATTAACGTAACCAGGGCACTTATTGTCTCAATTATACAATACGGTTTGGAAGTTTATGGACATCACGCAAAAAATAAGTTGAAAATGCTGACTGCCCCTTACCACGCTGGAATTCGAAGATCGCTATGCGCGTTTCCAACGACTCCCTTAAATAATTTATTTGCAGAATCTGGGTTAAATACAATATTCGATGACGCCGAAGATTCAGTTCTCAGTTAAATACAAATCCACTGGATGGGATCTGATTTTTACCGACGGTTCAAAATCATCACAGACTTCATTTGCTGTCGTGAAAGAACATGGAGAAGTAATTACTTATGGTATTTTGTTTAATTTCTGCTCGATTTTCACAGCAGAAGCCGTGGCAATATTCAAGGCGATGCTTTATTCCGTACGAAATAAAGGAAAATTTATAATTTGTTCTGACAGTATGTCATATTTTCAAGCTATTAAGGGATGTAACCAAATCAACCCCGTTATTGAAAACATTCGAGACATCCTTATTTCACACCCCCAGAATATCAAAATCATGTGGGTCCCCGGTCACGCAGATATAAAGGGCAACACGATTGCCGATAAGGTCGCTAAAGAAATGGTTGTTACACCTACCATAATTTCCAACGTTCTTTCTAAAAGGGATATCTACTGGATTATATAAAGGGTGATTTTTTAAGAGCTTGATAACTTTTTTAAAAAAAAAAACGCATAAAATTTGCAAAATCTCATCGGTTCTTTATTTGAAACGTTAGATTGGTTCATGACATTTACTTTTTGAAGATAATTTCATTTAAATGTTGACCGCGGCTGCGTCTTAGGTGGTCCATTCGGAAAGTCCAATTTTGGGCAACTTTTTCGAGCATTACGGCCGGAATAGCCCGAATTTCTTGGAAATTTGGCTCCAAAATAAGTTGAAAATGCTGACTGCCCTTACTACGTGGAATTCAAGAGCTTGGCGTTTAAGACTCCCTTAAATAATTTATTTGCAGAACGGGTTAAATACAATATTCGATGAGCCAAATTACAGGTCCATTTCTTGGATGGATTGTTTTTCCGACGGTTAAATTCACCTTCATTTGCGCGAAAGAAAATGCGAGCTGTGTGGCATGTAGCGCCATCTTGTTGAAACCTACATGTCAACCAAGTTCAGTTCTTCCATTTTTGGCAACAAAAAGTTTGTAGCATCGAACGATAGGATCGCCATTCACCGTAATTGACGTCCAACAGCATCTTTGAAAAAATACGGTCCAATGATTCACCAGGTAAAACCACACCAAACGTGCATTTTTCATCATATTCTTGAACGGCTTCTGGTTGCTCTTACCAAATGCGGCAATTCTTGCTTATTTACGTAGCCTAACCAGTGAGCCATTCTGAACCAATTTCCCCAGGGGGGGGGGGGGGGGGGGCGTACAAAACCCTGCTTCTCTCCGACCATGCCGACACACTACATAACTCCATATACCCGTCTCCGGCTTGGCCACACGATTATTACTACCTCTCATTTGCTTCAAGGCGCTAATCCTAGTTGCTGCCCATTCTGCAACTGTTCCTCAGCATTAACCACCTCTTGGATTGCTGCCCGAAACTTGATGCCCAAAGACTATACTATTTCAAGGTATTAATCCTACACATCTGTTAAAAAACCCGATGGACATTGATATTAGCAGGATATATAATTCCAGAGATACCGACCTACCCGGCGTCATTTGATACGCCTAGTCAACATCAACCGAAAGCCTCCGATGCTATGCGTTATCTTTATTTATGTAATAATTTTTTGTTATGTAATCTTTTTTTAAAACCCTTTTATTATGTAACGTTTTGAATTCGGCCCATTCATTTCCGCTAATACCGGGCATAATTTTTATGTTTGTGTTCCCAATTAGTAAGTTTCTAATTTGCGCAATGAGGTAGGACTTGTGGGACGCATTTAGGAGAGCTGAGATTGTAGATTTGCTATCAGTACATATTAATGTTTTTAAGTTAGAGTTTTGTACTGGGGATAGCGCATTATAGATGGCTGCTGCCTCTGCGGTGTATACTGAGCTGTAATTGGGCAGGTGTCCAGCTTTTAACGTATTTCCAGCGTTATCAACAATAGCAAAAGACGTGTTTCCAATCTACGTAGTGCTGCACAATGAGCTCTTTGAACAAACTTTGATATACCCTGGAACTTGTGTTCTTTTTATGATGTTTTTGAAGATGTAGATCGAATGAAGATTCTTTGAGTAGCCATTATGGGGCAAAAGAAATAGAATTTTCCTCCGGTGTAGTTGTAATACCAAGATCCTCATTTGGCTTTTACTATACCATATAAGAGCTTGTTATTACATGATAGTAGTTTTGGAATAAGCTTTTGCGAAGTAAATGTAAAATTCTTTCCTCGATGTATGGGACTCCAGCTTCCGTTAATGTGAACTTTATTGGTGATGTTGGGAATGCCCGAATACTTCTTCTAACAGCTGCGTGATATGGCGCAAAGATTTGTTTTAGGTTGGTTTTGGCACAACTGCCGTAGATAGGGACACCATAATCAATCTTGGATAAAATTAAGCCCTTGTAATATTGATGAGAGAAGAAATGTGAATTAAACAGTATTTTGATGATAGATACTAAATTATATTAAGCCTAGAAATTAGTTGCTTACGTAGATTTGTACAATGTTCCTTAAAAGTAAGTCTCTTATCGAATACAAAACCTAGGAATTTAAGACTAGTAGTATTTACAATATTTACATTATTATAGCTTAGATTGAAGTTATTACATTTGTGTTTTTTACAGATATGGAATAATTTACATTTGTTTATAGAAATATTCGCTCCAGAACAACTGGACCAATTTGAAATATCAGTAAGGATTTTTAAAAAAGTATTTTTTGCAGTATTTAAATTATTTTATTTGGAGAAGATAAGCACATCATCCGCATAAATAATATGCGAAATGAAGTTATATTTAGAGATTATCGTACTGATTTCGTTAAATGCGATTATAAATGATATCACAGACAATGTTGATCCTTGTGGTATTCCGTTGTACATATTGTACGTGTTCGAAAAAGTGTTATTGATTTTAGTTATGAATTTCCGATTGATTAGGAACGATTTAATAAAATTAAATATTTTTTCACCAATTTGCCACTTCTCAAGCTGTCATAGAATAACATGAGAAGCAACTCTGTCGAAAGCTTTTTCGAAATCAAAACTGAGAGTGGATATGTGGTTTCTTTTCGATAAAACAGTTTTGGCGAAATCATCAAAATAGAGTAAAGCATCCATTGTGCCTTGCCCTGCCTTAAATGCCACTTGGTTTCGACTGAGAAGGTTTTTATTTAATGCGAACCACGAGATACGTTTTGAAACGATTTTTTCTAATAGTTTGCCCATGCAACAGAGGAGTGATATTGGCCTATAACCAAGAACATCTGTAGACATTATATTAGATTTAGGAATTTGCTACTATCACCGCATTTTTCCAATTTTGAGGGTAGACACCTTGAGGTAAAATATTGTTGTACAACTTAATAATTCTATTTTTGAGACATAAAGGACAGTTTTTTTGCATAGGGTATGAAATCCTATCTGCTCCGGGAGTCTTGCCTGACATTGAAGATAAAGTGAAATCGAATTCTGCGATGGTTATGTCTGAGTGAACTTTACTGGGAAGTGATGCTTTGCGCGTTCTTGGATATCGAAGGTGCCTTTGACAACACGTCCCACAAGAGTGTAGCCAGGGCACTGGAGAAAAGGAATGTGGCAGCACCGGTGCGCAGATGGATACAAGCCGTACTGCGCTCCAGGGTTGCGGAGACCACAGTAGGCGACAGTAGGATACGTCTCGGCACAACTAGAGGCTGCCCACAGGGTGGCGTGTTATCCCCCCTACTATGGAGCCTAGTTGTGGACGACCTGTTAGCACTGCTAACGGACAATGGGATCCGCTGCCAGGGGTATGCGGACGACATTGTGATCATGGCCAAAGGCAAATACGAAGACACTCTATGTGACTTGGTCCAAAGGGGTCTAAACCTAGCAAAGGGGTGGTGTAGGGGAGTTGAATTGAACATCAATCCCTCCAAGACGACCGTGGTCCCGTTTACGAGACGTAGGTCCCTACCCGGTCTTAGGAATCTCTCACTTGGGGGAAGTGAAATAGTGATGGCCAGTAGTGTCAAATACCTGGGCTTGATGCTTTACTCCACTCTGCGGTGGAAGCAGCATTTAAACCTGACCGTGATCAAGGCGACGAAGGCTTTGATGGTGTGCAATCGACTGGCGGGAAAGTCCTGGGGCTGTAAGCCAAGGATCGTTAGGTGGTTGTACACCATGATAGTGCGACCGATAATCACATATGGGGCGGTGGCATGGGCCTCAATAGCGTCTCAAACTTCTGTTAAGACAAAACTGTTGAAGCTACAGCGTTTAGCCTGTGTCTGTATGACGGGTGCAATGCGAACCTGTCCAACTGCGGCACTGGAGGCTTTGCTGGAACTGACACCGCTTCACTTGGTTATCGGTCAGGCAGCCAAGCACACACTTCTGCAAATAACGGCGGAGGGGTGCGGTGTTGGCAAAGTAATCTCATCCCGGAGGATGGAGATGATAAGCGGCGGCTTGCCATTGGTCCTCCTCCCGAGGGATAGCATTACAAAAACGGTCAACTTCAGGAAAAGATTCAAGGTCACCCTTGGCAGTAAAGACGAATGGGATGATTCCAACTTCGAACTGATGCTGAGGAATAGCACGCTAAGGTGGTACACCGATGGCTCTAAAATGGCTGAGGGAATCGGCGCAGGGATTGTGGGCCCACGCACTAAACTCTCCATACCCATGGGAGAGTTCCCGAGCATTTTTCAAGCGGAAGTCTTCGCAATAAGCCAGTGTATCGATATTAACCTCCATCGCAACTATCGTAATGAGCGAATAGCGATCCTCAGCGATAGTCAAGCGGCGCTAAAGGCGATCTCTTCCTATGAAATCAAATCGCTACTAGTGCAGGAGTGCAGGGAAAGGCTGAACAGCCTTGCAGAACAGAACCAGGTACACCTAATCTGGGTGCCTGGTCACAAAGGAATAGCCGGTAATGAACTGGCAGACGAGCTCGCCCGCTCCGCAGCCTCCACCAAGGTGGTAGGACCCGAACCCTTCATGGGGGTGGGTCCCCATGCCATGAAAGAGCTGCTCCGTAAGGAAGAGGTAGAGGGCAGGGAGCAGCATTGGCACCAAACTCGCGGTATGAGACAGGCCAAGCTGCTAATGGGGGGCTACAACCTGAAAAGGTTCAAAACTGTGATAAACCTCCCAAGGAACAAGCTCAGGTTACTGGTCGCATGGTACACCGGACACTGCAAACTAAACAGGCACCTACATAGCATGGGCCTATCCTCTAGTGCAAGTTGCCGGTTCTGCGATAGGGAGCCTGAAACCCCGGAGCACCTGCTGATCGACTGCACAGCGGTCTGGAGACGCAGGACAAAGGCCCTCGGACTATCTTGTCCGGATAGGGATCACATTGCCTCACTAGCACCTGACAAGGTGTTGAATTTTATTCATGCGCTGGGGCTGAGTGAGTCAATGTGAGCCAGGAGAGGGCACAATAGACCAAAGGTCGCAGTGCGTTCCTCACCTTTCATTCTAATTCTAATTCTAACTTTACTGTACCTTCTTTTGAGAAGTTCATTTTTATTTGATACAAGGAAGTTTGAATTGCTCGAATAATCGGACCATACATAGGCGAAATGATAAGCTATATCTTTTGAGTCGAAAATTGGCCCATTTGGAGTGTTTATACATTTAAGATTCACTTGTGTATAGGAGCCTGAGAGCATTTTTATGTCGGCCCATAATTTCTTGGGATTCGAAAACGGAGTGATAGCTTCAGTAAGCTTTTGCAAGCAAGCCCTCTTGGCTTCTTTAATATTTTTCCGAAACGCTGTGTTGGCTTTTTTGTAATTTATTAGATTATTAATAGAGCGAGTTCTTTTGTAAATTAACCATAGTGATTGTTTTTCATCTCTAAGTTTAGATAACTCCGTAGACCAATAAAGCACATGGTTTTTGAAGCTTTTTTTTTTTTATCCGTTTGGGGGATAGAGAGGTGAGCAGAGGTTTTTATTATTTTGGTAATTGCAGCTGTTTCTTTATTTATCTTATCGTCTATGAGATTTGCAGCAGAAAAATTTTCGCAGTTGCTGAAATTTGGACCTATTTGCCTTGTCTAACAGAAATTTTGGCTTCGCCGACCCTTTGATAAGTGAGTTATAATGCGGAAGTGGTCTTCTTCTTCTTTACTGGCGTAGACACCGCTTACGCGATTATAGCCGAGTCGACAACAGCGCGCCAGTCGTTTCTTCTCTTCGCTACGTGGCGCCAATTGGATATTCCAAGCGAGGCCAGGTCCTTCTCCACTTGGTCCTTCCAACGGAGTGGAGGCCTTCCTCTTTTTCTGCTTCCCCCGGAAGGTACTGCGTCGAATACTTTCAGAGCTGGAGTGTTTTCGTCCATCCGGACAACATGACCTAGCCATCGTAGCCGCTGTCTTTTAATTCGCTGCACTATGTCAATGTGGTCGTATATCTCGTACAGTTCATCGCGCCAACGCGCAAAGGACCATAAATCTTTCCCAGAACCTTTCTCTCGAAAACTCGTAAAGTCGCCTCATCGTTTGTGGTCATCGTCCAAGCCTCTACACCATATAGCAGGACGGGAATTATGAGCGACTTATAGAGTTTGGCTTTTGTTCGTCGAGAGAGGACTTTACTTTTCAATTGCCTACTCAGTCCGAAGTAGCACCTGTTGGCAAGAGTAATCCTACGTTGGATTTCCAGGCTGACGTTGTTGGTGGTGTTTACGCTGGTTCCAAGATAGACGAAATTATCTACAACTTCAAAGTTATGACTGTCAGCAGTGACGTGGGAGCCAAGTCGCGAGTGCGACGACTGTTTGTTTGATGACAGGAGATATTTCGTCTTGCCCTCGTTCACTGCCAGACCCATTTGCGTTGCTTCCTTGTTAAGTCTGGAGAAAGCAGAACTAAGGGCGCGGGTGTTGAGGCCGATGATATGTTGTTGTTGTTGTTGTTAACGGTTATCTAATCCCCGTTAGGATGGTAAGGGTTACTTGTGTTGTCGTCGAGGTTATCTAACGGTAGGCCCAGGAAACGTGCTGTTTCGACGGGGTCGGACCAAAGGGAGGGGGGTGTTAGATGGGTAGGGTTTGTAGGGCATGCAAAGAGGTGGTCAGTGTCATGCGGAGACTCGTTGCATGCAGGACATACATTGGGTATGTCGCGGTCGATTCTGGATAAGTAGGAGTTTAACCTGCTACAGTATCCAGAACGAAGTTGCGCTAGGGTCACTCGCGTTTCTCACGGCAACTGGAGCTCTTCGTCTGCAATAGGTGGTGGTTTGACTCCAAGAACACCATTCACGGGGAGAGAGTCGATGAAGGTGTTGATGGCTCCACTGTGAATGGCGGCCAGTGCCTATCGATAGTTCGTTGCGTCCGAAGTCTGGTCGGCGTACTGTTTGATGTCGTCGACATAGTCGAGGAATGACCTCTTGATGCTCCTGGGAGGTGGTTCCGCTCCAAGCAGGTGGCTGCAGGGGTGATTCCTACGGAAACAACCCAGCAGGAACTGTCTGGAGAGGAGTTGATTATGCGCCTCACTGTGAAGGTGTTCGATGGGAGACATCAAGAGGCATCCCGTCGTGGTCCGGAGTGCTGTATTTTGGCAGGTCTGGAGTTTCCTCATCTGCGTACCACTGCATCCAGGCAACCATATAGGCGCTGCGTAGTTGAGGACCGGCCGGCCGATTGCCTTGTAAGTTGCCAGCAACGTTTCTTTGTCTTTTCCCCATGTGCTGCCGGCTAGCGACTTGAGGATTTTGTTGCGGCTCTGTACCTTGGCGATAATCGCTGTGGATTTTGTGGGTGAAAGTTGGAGGTTTCGTGCAGTGAGGAAATGAGAAAGGTCGGAGAGGTAGCTGTTTACTTTCGAACACATGCCATCGATTCCATTGCCCGACGTCATTATTGTGCAGTCATCTGCGTACGAGGTTATGGAAACCCCCTCTGGTGGTTGAGGAAGTTTCGAGATATAGAAGTTAAACAGTAACGGGGAGAGGACACCACCCTGCGGAACCCCCTGTTTAATTCTTCTCAGTTTAGATGTTTCACCTCGAAATAGTACGGATGACTGACGACCGTTCAGATAGTTCATGGTCCACCTCTTTAGCCCTGGAGGGAGAGTGGTTTTTTCGATGTCCTGCAGTAGCGTTGTGTGATTGACCGTGTCAAAAGCTTTTGACAGGTCCAACGCTACGAGGATCGTTCTTTCGCAGGGTTGTTTCTGGTTGAGGCCACGAACCATCTGGGCGTTTATGACGCTAAGTGCTGTGGTGGTGCTGTGCACTTTACGGAATCCATGCTGGTGGCTGGCTAGGCTCAGGTGGTGGGTGAAGGTCGGGAGTAACAAGGCTTCAAGTGTCTTCACTACTGGGGAGAGGAGAGTTATCGGACGATAAGATTCCCCTTTGTTGGCGGGTTTCCCAGGTTTCAGTAGTGGGACCACTCTTCCGACTTTCCACACATCGGGTATTTAAAGAGTGGTGAGCGACAGGTTGAAGACTTTGGTGAGATATTTTACTCCCGTTGAGCCTAGATGCTTTAACATTAGCATATTGATTCCGTCAGGGCCGATGGATTTGGATGATTTTGCCTTGTTGATGACAACCTGAACCTCCTAATCGGTGAAAGTAAGTGGCGCGCAGTTGTTTGGAATTTTGCGCAGCCGTCGGTTAACACATCTCTTAGCTTTGTCTACCGAAGGGTGCAGTGTAAACTGCCGGCTGAAGTAGCTCGCGCACTTCTTCGGGTCCGAAGAGGCATGACCATTGAATTGAACTTCAACTCGGTCGTCATGGCTTTTCGGATTAGACGAAGCTTTGACAGTATCCCAAAGCCTACTCACACCGGTGGAGAGGTTGCAGGACTTCAGGTGCCGAATCTCCAAATTGAGATCCCTTATTCGGGGATCCCCGGGATCGGCATGGCGTAAGGTGTCGCGCTCATTAGCTAGAACCGCTGCTTCGGCTGGGAAATTGGGGCGGATTTCCGCTAATCTTCCAGCCGGGATGAAGCGAGCGGTAGCTGCTGCGATCACCTTGCGGAATTGACGCTCGCCAACGCATACGTCCGGAGGAATGGGTAGAGCGTTGAAGGTGCTCTTTTTTAAAGTTAAAGAAGGTACGGTTGTCCACGGAAACGAAATCGGGAGGCTTCTCGATCGAGATAATTATGGGCAGATGGTCTGAAGCGAGAGTTAGCATAGGTGGCCAGGTTATGCTATTAGTCGGACCACCGCTAGCAATGGTAATATCTGGCGAGCTATTACAGGTGCCCATAACTCTGGTGGGGGCTTCGTCATTCATTGTACAGAATGTCGAGCCGTCTATCTGTTCCGCCAGCTCCATCCCCCTACGATCATTTGACAGGCAGGAATGCCAAAGATCGTGGTGCGCGTTAAAGTCGCCTAGTACCATACGGTTTTCACCACGAAGTAGCGCACCTATATTCGGGTGATATCCTGTAGGGCAACATGTAACTGGGGGGATGTATATATTGAATATTTCGAGCTCGACATCGCCTGACCGGATAGCTATGCCCTGACATTCTAGGGTAGTATCCCTTGGGTCGATGTCTTCTTCGATTAGACGGACTGACTGCACGGTGTTGTGCAATATGAAAGCTAGGCCACCACCACTATCTCGCTCGCGATCTTTACGTATTACGTTGAAACCTGCACAACTCAGAAGATCTGAGCGGCTGTTTAACTTGGTTTTTTGGACCGCAGCTATCGATACACGTTCCCGATTCTTAAGTGCAACTATCTCCTCGTTCTTACTCTGGAGTCCGTTGCAGTTGAATTGAAGAAGTCTGGTTTGTCGCGGGTGTCCGTGGGTGATCCTGGGGGTGAGGGAGTGGCGTGTAGGTGTTGTTTGTTGCAGCTACAGAACAGCAGGGGCTGTCGTCGCACTGGGGTGTTGGACGGCGACGCCACTGTTGTGAGTTGCGGGGGCAGACTCCTGCAGCATGTGGCAACGTTGGACTCACTCCACTCACGTGTAGTGCGAAGGCCGGAACACGTCGGGAAGTGACACCAGCCAGCGCAGGAATTGCACTTAACTGATGTGAGGTTCCGACGTATGACGGCCTGACACACGGAACAGACTGTGCGAGGGACGAAGAGTTGCTGATTGGATCTCGCACGAGGATTGGGGCGGGATGAAGGTTGGGGGGGGGGGGGATAAGTCAGAGTGGGAGCTATGTTGCCTGTTTGAGCTCCTGACCGTTGAGGTCCTCAGTTGGCCACTCTGGTTGAGTGGCGGCCCGGCGCGCGAACTATGTGCAGATTGCACAGCCGTAGAGGCTTGTGTCGCGGTATTGCGCACGCAACATGGGGCCACGTAACGCGTGGTCCACTCCCTGTGAGTCTTAAGGGCTGAGCAGGTCTTAAGATGGCTCCATCCATTGCATGTGTTACACCTGACCGAGGTGGAATTTGGATGGAGCCTTTTTGCTCAGACGCAGCAGAAAAATTCCTCCGGGCCCGGGTTGGACTCAACGCCAGCACGAGTCAGGAGGATACGGAGCAACCCTGCTGCAAGGCGTTGCTCCATTGACGACAAACACAAATTAATACTCACCGATCCAAACGGGGTCAGATCGCCGAAATAACAGCCCTAGGTCGGATGAAATCCGAGTCAATTCCGGTGCGTAGACCCGGCTGTCTTGAGATATCAATATCATCGGCATACGCTAGCAGCTGTACACTCTTATAAAAGATTGTACCTGCTCGATTCAGTTCTGCAGCTCGAATAATTTTCTCTAGCAGCAGATTGAAAAAGTCGAACGATAGGGAGTCGCCTTGTCTGAAACCTCGTTTGGTATCGAACGGCTCTGAGAGGTCCTTCACGATCCTGATGGAGCTTTGAGTGTTGCTCAACGTCAGTTTTCACAGCCGTATTAGTTTTGCGGGGCTACCAAATTCAGATATCGCGGCATAGAGGCAGCTCCTTTTCGTGCTGTCGAAAGCAGCTTTGAAATCGACGAAGAGGTGGTGTGTGTCGATTCTCCTTTCACGGGTCTTTTCCAAGATTTGGTCGGTTGTTGATTTACCAGGTCTAAAGCCACACTGATAAGGTCAAATCAGTTTGTTGACGGTGGGCTTTAATCTTTCACACAATACGCTCGACAAAACCTTATATGCGATGTTGAGGAGGCTAATCCCACGGTAGTTGGTGCAGATTGTGGGGTCTCCTTTTTTATGGATTGGGCATAGCACACTTAAATTTCAATCGTTGGGCATACTTTCGTCCGACCATATTTTGCAAAGAAGCTGATGCATGCACCTTATCAGCTCTTCGTGTTTGAATAACTCGGCCGGCAATCTATCGGCCCCTGCCGCTTTGTTGTTTTTTAGGCGGGCAATTGCTTTTCGAACTTCTTCATGGTCGGGCAATGGAACGTCTGCTCCATCGTCATCGATTGGGGTATCGGGTTCGTTTTCTTTTGGTGTTGTGAGTTCACTGCCATTCAGTAGGCTGGAGAAGTGTTCCAACCATAATTTAAGTATGCTCTGGGCATCGGTAACTGGATCACCTTTGGGGGTTCTCGAAAAGTATGCTCCGGTCTTGAAACCTTCTGTAAGCCGCCGCATCTTTTCATAGAATTTTCGAGCATTACCTCTGTCGGCCACCTTATCAAGCTCTTCGTACTCACGCATTTCGGCCTCTTTCTTTTTCTGTCTACAAATGCGTCTCGCTTCCCTCTTCAACTCTCGGTATCTATCCCATCCCGCACGGGTTGTGGTCGATCGTAACTTTGCGAGGTAGGCAGCCTGTTTTCTCTCCGCTGCGACACGGCACTCCTCGTCGTACCAGCTGTTCTTTTGTACTTTCCGAAAACCAACGGTTTCGGTTGCAGCTGTACGTAAGGAGTTTGAAATGCCGTCCCACAGTTCCATTATACGGAGTTGCTGACGAGTGCTCTCGGAGAGCAGGAGTGCAAGCGGAGTAGAAAACCGTTCGGCTGTCTGTTGTGATTGCAGCTTCTCGACGTGGAACCTTCCTTGTGTTTGTTGGCGTGCTTTTTTTGCTGCACAAGGGCGAGTGCGAATTTTGGCTGCAACAATAAAGTGGTCCGAGTCGATGTTAGGACCTCGGAGCCACGCACATCTAAAACACTGGAGACGTGTCTTCCGTCTATCACAACATGATCGATCTGGTTGGTGGTTTTTCGATCCGGAGACAGCCAGGTAGCTTGATGTATCTTCTTATGCTGGAATCTAGTACTACAGATAACCATATTTCGGGCCCCGGCGAAGTCGATCAGCCTCAGCCCATTTGGGGATGTTTCCGCGTGGAGGCTGAATTTACCGACCGTAGTGCCAAAGATACCTTCTTTGCCCACCCTGGCATTGAAGTCGCCAAGCACGATTTTGACATCGTGGCGGGGGCATCTCTCATAAGTGCGCTCCAAGCACTCATAAAAGGCATCTTTGGTCACATTTCCCTCCTTCTCTTCCGTCGGGGCGTGGGCGCAAATCAGCGATATGTTGAAGAACCTCGCTTTGATGCGGATTGTGGCTAGACGTTCATTCTCCGGAGTGAATGATAGTACTCGGCGACGGAGTCTCTCTCCCACCACATATCCAACACCAAACTTGCGCTCCTTTATATGGCCACTGTAGTAAATGTCACAAGGGTTTACTCGTCTCTGTTCTTGTCCCGTCCATCGCATTTCTTGGACGGCGGTGATGCCAGCCTTTATTTTCACGAGGACATCAACCAGCTGGGCAGCGGCACCTTCCCAATTAAGGGACCGGACATTCCAGGTGCATGCCCTCAATTCGTAGTCCTTATTTCGTTTGCCATGGTCGTCATCAAAAGAGGGGTCTCTCATCCGAGGCTGTTTATGACTATTCACTGGGGGTGTTTTTTTACGTGGCGGGTCCCAAACCCAGCGCACAACCCTGAGTAGGGGATATTTCGCCTTCTCACTTTAGCTCGCCTTCAAACGGAAGTTCTTAGGCTACCCAGAGGATACTTGGTCAAAGACCGGAAGTCGTGAGCTGCTTGAGTCATATTTAAAAGAATCGTTTCTGGCCACTCCCAAGTGAATGGCGATCAGAGAACTTTCCTCACTTGCGTGAACTTCTACACATGACTCCATCCTCCAAGGGAAGTGGTCGCTGTTATATAAATGAGTTAGTGTTTGGCTGTTAAGTTTGGGGGCGATAGCAGAACAACAACTGACCAGGTCTACATGCGCGAACGAGTTATGTGTAGAAAAATGTGTAGGAGAACCGTCGTTTAGAATTGTCAAGTTTTCCGCTAATAAAAGGTCTATGATTTACCTCTTTGGTTAGTATAAGTAGTACCCCAGAGAGGGCCCAGGTTTTAAAATCGCCAAGTATAAGTATGGGTGTTTGGAAAGGTGCGATTATGTCTCGTAGTTCTTTGATATTAAAGATTTGGTGTGGTGGAATGTACATTGTTAGGATGGTTAATTTAAACCCAAAAAATACTTCTACTGCTATTGTAGAAATATTAAAACACGTAGGGAGAAGTTTGTGAAGTTTGTTTGGGAAATCTTTTTTTATTAGAGTAGCAACGCCTTGTTTGTTAGTATGATTTTGTGTTAAGTTAGAAAAATACGCAGCATATTGTTTGGGTACAGTAGCTGCGGAATTAAGTGAAGGGTGTGTTTCTTGTAGTGATATAACACTTGGTGATTGTTCTTTTATGAGTCATTCTAGGTCGGTGTAATTGTTGTAGAATCCGTTCATATTCCATGGGAGAAATTTGAACATTTCTTAGAAATAAGAGAATTGAGAAAGAAGTGGGAAATAATTAAGAGAGTTATTGTTTTTCATCGTCAGAAGTGATATTTTTATGAGGTGCTATAATGTCTGTATAAGTATGTGGAGAGAGGTCGATATTGTCTGTGGAGAGAGGGAGAGTTTGGATGTTAAGAAAATCTGTTGTGGATACTTTATGAATGAGTGGTATGCATATTTTGGTTGGGTTTGTTTTTGTTTGGGGAAACGTTAGGTTAGGAAGGTTTTTTTGTAGTTTCTTTTGTTGTTACATTTGATGAGTTTAGATGATTAACAATAACGAAATTGTTTTTGTTTTCTTTCATAGTTTGCTTTTGTTGTGGAAGAGGATAAGCTGTTGGCGATTTTAGTACAGTGTCTGTGGAGAGTGGTAAAAAAGAGGATGGTGAGAGGTGGGAAATCACGTTAGTTTTTGCTTGTTTGTATTCTCTTTTGTAACAGAAGCTTAAGATGTGTTTGCGGGGTTGGGGGTAACTGCTGTTTGTAAAGCCTTAGTGCTTCTCGCATTGAGCATTTGTTTTCTGTTTTTATTTTTAGAATATTTTTGGATTGTAGGTATTTAGAACAGGAGCGTGAAGAGGAAGGATGATCGCCTGTGCAATTTGCACAGAAGGTGCGATTGCATGTCGAAGGTTGATGAGGAGGGAAATTGCACATATCGCAGGCTGGATTGTTGTTGCAACGTTTCGTTGTGTGACCTAGAAGCTGGCAACTTTTACACCTCATAGTGTTAGGGAAATATTCTCTAATCCGCAATTGTGCGCCATGAGCTTCGATTTTTTCTGGAAGTTTGTAGAGGTCAAATGAAAGAACTACCACTCCACTAAGTCTTTGTTTGTCATCTAGATTTTTAGTGAATTTATAGACTTTTAAATTCTCAACAATTTCTTCTTCAGAAATGTTGTTTAGGAATGGGGCGTAAATTGTACCTTTAGAGCAATTCAGATTGTCATGTAATTTCACTTTAATGTCACAAATACCATTCAATTTCTTTATTGTTAGAAATTTTTCGGCGATCTTCCGATTTTTAACAAGTAAGAGTAGATTTCCATCACGTAATTCGGTGATAGATAAAATTTCCTTACTTATTGATTCTAAGCCTTTATGTACGGCGAAACAAGAGTATTTGGAAAGTGTTTTGTTCGAATCTGCTGCAGATATTGGAACAAACTTTGGGTAATCTTTTTTAATTTGACGTCCGCTCAATGAGAGAGATAGTCGAAGACTGAAAGAAATATATACATACATATATAGCTGCCGCTGACTTCTGGTTTTTGAGATATTTACATTTAAAGTTCAACTATTTAAATTGCGTGTTTCTCCGATTTATGATGAATTTTACACTTTCATTAAGAAAACTTTAGTATACCGTCCCACGATCGGGAATAAAATGGGTATGATCGGATAGAGGAGGTTCTCCAGATCAAGAATATATATAGCTACAGCCGCAGGCAACTAATAGTTTTCGAGATGTTTGCGTTGAAAGTTGAAAATTACGACAGAACTCGGATTTCTTTGGCGCCGATATCTGAAGATACCGCTGGAAAGAGGAAGTCCTCCTGATTAAAAAATATATAGGGTTATAAGTACCGCAAACGTTTAGTTTACGCTAGTTCACCACATAAAGCACACTTTTCGCACATCTTTTACTTCAAATAAATTAAATTAAACTATAACCATTTAAATACATCCACATTTTTCACTTTTTTTAAAATAACATTTGACACTCGTAGTGAGCATCATTTGTGTGCTAACAATTATGAGGAAATGTAGCGTTGCCATATGATAATAAGCAAATATGAGCAATTCGCTGAATTTCTCTATTTCAATGTAATTTCTCTTTCTTTATTTAGCTATCTTAGTAGTAATAAAAACAAATGTGTCTATAAATTATATTTCAAATTAAAATGAGTATAAACAATCTTTCCATGCATATGGATTTTTTCTTATTTAAATTTAATAAACAACCAGGTAATACAGATGCGTGCAACTAATTAATTCGGGTTTAAAGTGAATATTTGTTTGCAAACCCATTACTTTCATTACATTCAATCATAGCTTGTTATCTAAGAGGCATTGACTCTACTAAACTTTGGCAAGATGCCCTTTGGAATATTATTCCATTAATGTTTAAAGTTTTCGTATAATTCCAGGGAATTTCCAACTTTATGGGAACGAACTTTTTTCTTCAAATGTGCCCAACGATTTTCAATTAAGTTTATGTCCATGATGCATGGAAGCTAATCAATTAGAGGCATAATGTTTTCCTGAAACCATTGTTTTGTACCACGCGCAGTATGTTTCAAGTCGTTTTCTTGCTGGTAAATTCATGTTACGGGAATATTGTCATCAGGATATGGTAACATTACGTTGTCCGTGATTAGGACGTATTTGAACTGGTCCATTCGCCCATTTATTTTTCAAATAGGCCCAACACCTCACCACGATATGGCACCCCAAGTCGTTATGCAGCCGCCAACATGTTTTAAAATTCGCCTGGTGTATTTGGGACCCAACTTCTTGCACCAAGGATGCGGATATAAGTTTTTTCCATCTGAAGAAATCTTATTTATCTTGCTTTCATTGAAAAATAATACTCTTTTCCACTATTTTACTGTCCAATGGCAGTATTCCTTTGTAAACTCTAAGTGGCTCCTTTGGTTGCGTTCAGAGAGTAATGGCTTCATCCTTGAAACTCTTCCAAAGAGTCCTACTTCGAGTAATCGTCTTTTTACGGTAACTACAGATAGTACATCTGGGTTTTCTCCAAAAATTGCAGCTCGAATTTGTTTTGCCGAGGTCCTTTGTGAGAATCCTTTTTTGAATCGCAGATAATTAACTCGTCCTTAAGAAGAGTAGATTTCCTCTCTTCTATCTTGGAACTTGTTTTGTCATTTTATTCTTGCTGAAATACCTACCTGCATTATTTAAAAGCTAAGCGCGTGGGGAAATTTAGGGTGTTTTTAATTTCTCCGTAAGATTTCCCATCCTTGTACATCTGTACGATAACAGACCTAGTGTCTTTATCACAAGGCTTGTGCTTACTCATTTTTATTCACTAAAATTATTTAATTTCTTAATAGTAACTACTTCAATAAAAATATAAAGATTTAGGTACCCGAACACAACAATTTCTAAGATTTCAACACGCGTTGCTAATTATATGCACGACTATTTTACTCACTGTGGTATAAAAGAACTCAACTATTTCAGAATAACGGGATTTTTTCAAAAAATTTGTCAGCTACGATAAATCTGGCCATACTTTCATAGAAGATAATTCAAAATAAAATTATATTTTTACCAGAAAAAAATTTTACAGAAATCGTCACTTAATTTATAGTGACAAATCGTTGTTAATTAGTTGCACCCATCTGTAAAAAAAATTTTACGTAATAAAATACTTAGGTTACCCCGGGCATTTGCTCGACCAGGGTTATTTTTTTAGAGATCGGCCGAAGGCCGCCAACGCAGAAAGGAGTACTTCAGTTACCCCGATATGATATTAGGTTGTCAAAAAAGTCTTGCGGTATTTTCGCTAGTTGGCGCTGAAAGCGCGTAGTTCTATTCGTTGCATTTCGAGTCATGCTATACCTTTTTGGAAAGCTCATTTCACGCGCTAACACGTGTTTGATTGATTGTTGTTTCTTTTAAGTCGTTCGTGAGTTATAGCGTCGCAAACATGGAGCAAACTAAAGAGAAAATACGGCATATTTTACAGTACTACTACGATAAAGACAAAAATGCATCTCAAGTCGCCAATAAAATTTGTGCAGTTTAAACTTTATAAACCATTTGAAGAAGCTTGGAGTCACCAAAAAGCTCGATGTATGGGTGCCACAAAAATAAAAATACCGCAAGACTTTTTTGACAACCCATTATAAATTTTGTAATATTGTCATAGATTTTTATTTATTTGTGTTTAGTAAATATAAATCACATATCCATACACGTATGTATGCATATGTAAAAAGTGTTGAGTTGTAAATCAATTATAACTTGAAAAATGTTGGAAAGTCTTTTTTATTATAGTTAATATAAAAAAACCCCGAGAAAACAAACAAAGAAAAATCGTCCTACCTAATTGATGCTTAAGATGTGGCAAGGCCACATAATTCCTCATAATTGTAAACAATCTAACCTTTTCAACGATGAGTGTGCTAAGTGGTTTTTATATAAATAAATTAAGGTAAAATATAATAAAATAAAAGTGAAATGTGAACTTATTTCTTTGTTTAGAGGATATATTTAAAAAAAAAAAATTATTGAAACATAGAGAAATACCATGTGTTTTTAGTGCAAACTTTTAAATTTTGAAATGGGAATAGTTATAAAAATGTAAGTTATTTTTACATATTCCACCTCTGGAGAAGCTCCCTATCCGCGCATACCCCATTTATACGGAAACTCGTTTTTTTACCCTCTGCCAAAGTAATCGGAATAGTGCCAAAATTACCACTATTTGTAACGGGTGATTTTTTAAGAGCTTGATAACTTTTTAAAAAAAAAAAACGCATAAAATTTGCAAAATCTCATCGGTTCTTTATTTGAAACGTTAGATTGGTTCATGACATTTACTTTTTGAAGATAATTTCATTTAAATGTTGACCGCGGCTGCGTCTTAGGTGGTCCATTCGGAAAGTCCAATTTTGGGCAACTTTTTCGAGCATTTCGGCCGGAATAGCCCGAATTTCTTCGGAAATGTTGTCTTCCAAAGCTGGAATAGTTGCTGGCTTATTTCTGTAGACTTTAGACTTGACGTAGCCCCACAAAAAATAGTCTAAAGGCGTTAAATCGCATGATCTTGGTGGCCAACTTACGGGTCCATTTCTTGAGATGAATTGTTGTCCGAAGTTTTCCCTCAAAATGGCCATAGAATCGCGAGCTGTGTGGCATGTAGCGCCATCTTGTTGAAACCACATGTCAACCAAGTTCAGTTCTTCCATTTTTGGCAACAAAAAGTTTGTTAGCATCGAACGATAGCGATCGCCATTCACCGTAACGTTGCGTCCAACAGCATCTTTGAAAAAATACGGTCCAATGATTCCACCAGCGTACAAACCACACCAAACAGTGCATTTTTCGGGATGCATGGGCAGTTCTTGAACGGCTTCTGGTTGCTCTTCACCCCAAATGCGGCAATTTTGCTTATTTACGTAGCCATTCAACCAGAAATGAGCCTCATCGCTCATCGGACACGGACGCGAAACACATTTCGAACCGAACACTGATTTTGGTAATAAAATTCAATGATTTGCAAGCGTTGCTCGTTAGTAAGTCTATTCATGATGAAATGTCAAAGCATACTGAGCATCTTTCTCTTTGACACCATGTCTGACATCCCACGTGATCTGTCAAATACTACTGCATGAAAATCCTAACCTCAAAAAAATCACCCGTTATTACGTATTTTTTCGATTTAAAAATAATTTAACACCTATATTTTTCATTTTCATGTCCACTAGCACTTCACTAATTCGTTTGTACACATATTTTTACATTATATAGTGCAAAAAATAGTTTTATTTCAATCTTAAACTTTTTGTTCAAATCTATTTATTTTACAACAACTGAAGGGTTGCGGTCTGTCAAATAATCAGTGTAACCTTGTATCATTTTTGTAAATGAACTAAAAGAAATAAAGAAAATAGGTTATACCCGAAAAAAGATTTTTGCAGTTGCCTATCGCAAAAAAATCTTCCTATAACCCGCCAATGGATGTGCCAAGTTTTTTTCGCGTAAAACTTTTTGTCCGTTGGCTGTTGTTGTTGTTGTTGTAGCGGCAGTCTTAGGCCGCGCTTCAAAAAAATAACCCTGGTCCATCCAACACTGGGTTGTTTCAAGTTTTTTTTTCGCGTCTAACTTCTTTTGCGTAGGCGGCCTTTGGCCGCGCTTCAAAAAAAAAAAATAAAATAAAATAAAATAATCCTAGTCGGTCCAACACCGGGGTTTGTCAAGTTTTTTCTCGTTAAACTCGTTTTTGTTAATCTTCCTTTCTATGTATTTTACTTAGTTTGCTCAAATATATTAGTATGGTACAGTGATTATTTGACAGTTTGTAGCTCTTTCGTTATTGTAAAGGGGGTATTCTATTCTAGAATTTTGAAAAATTCGATTTTTTATTCATATATTTAAAGTTTGGACTTTCAAAAATATGACCTTGGAAGGATTTTTCAAAATTCGACTTATTTTCGGAGATACAGCCGATTTTGTGAGGTGACGTCCGTGTTCACTATAATTGTCTCCTAAACTTTAAACGCGTTTTTCTCGGAACTACTTTTTTCCACACGGTACCGGCATTATCTCAAGTTCTATACACCCGATTTACTTGAAATTTTGTGTGAACCTTCTTTATAATGGGTTGTCAAAAAAGTCTTGCGGTATTTTTATTGAATAAATTCGTGTGGCACCCATACATCAAGCTTCTTAGTGACTCCAAGCTTTTTCAAATGGTTTATAACGGTTTGATGACTACTATGCCGGTCTCTTCCGACCAATTCAGCGATTTTATCGCAATTTTCGACGATAGGCCTTCCGGAGCATGGCGCATCTTCGACCACCTCTACACCAGAACGAAAACGTTGAAACCATCTTTGTGCGGTGGAAATGGAAACTGTATCGGGTCCATAAACTGCACAAATTTTTTTGGCGGCTTGAGATGCATTTTTGTCTTTATCGTAGTAGTACTGTAAAATATACCGTATTTTCTCTTTACTTTGCTCCATGTTTGCGACGCTATAACTCATGATCACTCAAACACGTGTTAGCGCGTGAAATGATCTTTCCAAAAAGGTATAGCCCGATGCGACGAATAAAACTAGAACTAGCGAAAATACCGCAAGACTTTTTTGACAACCTAATAAAATCCTTTATCGTTCCTACCAGCATCGAGTCAAAATTTTTGTTTTTAATATTAAAAAAAAATTCTGGAATTTCAAAAAAATGTGAAGAATGGTTTTTATTTTCAGGCAGTCGCCATTTAAAAAAAAAAAATTTTCGTGTTCCCGGACTGTAACAGCATCCTTACTGACTAAGAATTGCTTTTGATGTTTTTTTTTTTCAGACCACCAGGAGAGTCAGGATCAATGTCGCCAGGATGCGCCATTTTTTTGTACACCTGTCTCTCTTTTCTGCTGCGTATGCGCAAAAAGGCTCCATCCAAACTCCGCCTAGGTCAGGTGTAATACATGCAACGGGTGGAGCCATCTTAAGACCTGCTCAGGCGTTAAGACTCACAGGGAGTGGACCACGCGTTACGTGGCCTCATGCGCAATACTGCGACACAAGTCTCTACATCTGTGCAATTTGCACATAGTTCGCGCTCTGCGCCGCCACTCAACCCAAGTGGCCAACAGAGGACCTCCACGGTCAGGAGCTCAAACAGGCAACATAACTCCCACTCTGACGCCAACCAATATTCCAGCGCGACAACCGCCCCTGCGGGTTCTGCAGCTGCAACAAATACCACCTACACGTCACTCCCTCACCTCCAGCATCACCCACGGACACCCGCGACAAACTCGAATTCTTCAATTTAGCTGCAACGGACTCCAGAGCAATATCGGGGAGATAGTTGCACTTATAAATCGGGAACGTGTATTGATAGCTGCCAGCTAAAAAAGCTCGCGCACTTCTTCGGGTCCGAAAAGGCATGACCATTGAATTGAACTTCAACTCGGTCGTCATGGCTTTTCGGATTAGACGAAGCTTTGACAGTATCCCAAAGCCTACTCACACCGGTGGAGAGGTTGCAGGACTTCAGGTGCTCTATCCATTTCGTCCGCTAATGATGGTTTACCATACGCCGAATCTCCAAATTGAGATCCTTCATTCGGGTATCCCCGGGATCGGCATGGCGTAAAGTGTCGCGATCGTTAGCCAAAACGGCTGCTTCGGCTGGGAAATTGGGGCAGATTTCCACTATTCTTCCAGCCGGGATGAAGCGAGCGGTAGCTGCTGCGATCACCTTGCGGAATTGACGTAGGGATAGGTAGAGCGTTGCAGGTACTCTTAGTAAATTCTGTGAAGCTGACGCAATCAGCTTTGTTAAAGAAACGAAATCAGAAGGCTTCTCGATGGAGATAATTATGGGCAGATGGTCTGATGCGAGAGTTATCATAGGTTGCCAGGTAATGCTATTTATCAGACCACCACTAGCAATGGTAATATCAGGCGAGCTATTACAGGTGCCCATAACTCTGGTGGGGGCTTCGCCATTCATTGTGCAGAATGTCGAATCGTCAATCTGTTCCGCCAGCTCCATCCCCCTACGATCATTTGACAGGCAGAAATGTCAAAGATCATGGTGCGCATTAAAGTCGCCTAGTACCAAACGGTTTTCACCACGAAGTAGCTCACCTATATTCAAATGATTTCCTGCAGGGCAACATGTAACTGGGGGGATGTATATATTAAATATTTCGAGCTCGACATCGCCTGCCCGGATAGACATGACATGACATTCTAGGGTAGTATCCCTTGGGTCGATGTCTTCATCGATTAGACGATACTGCTCGGTGTTGTGCACCACCATTATCTCCCTCGCGATCTTTACGTAACACGTTGAAACCGCCACAACTCAGAAGATCTGAGCGGCTATTTAACTTGGTTTGCTGGACCACAGCTATCGATACACGTTAGCGATTCATAAGTGCAACTATCTCCTCGATCTTGCTCTGGAGTCCTTCTTCTTCTTCTTCTTAATTGGCGTAGACATCGCTTACGCGATTATAGCCGAGTCAACAACAGCACGCCAGTCGTTTCTTATTTTCGCTACGTGGCGCCAATTGGATATTCCAAGCGAGGCCAGGTCCTTCTCCATCTTGTCCTTACAACGGAGTGGAGGTCTTCCACTTCCTCTGCTTCCCCCGGCGGGTACTGCATCGAATACTTTCAGAGCTGGAGTGTTTTCGTCCATCCGGACAACATGACCTAGCCAGCGTAGCCGCTGTCTTTTAATTCGCTGAACTATGTCAATGTCGTATATCTCGTACAGCTCATCGTTCCATCGAATGCGGTATTCTCCGTGGCTAACGCGCAAAGGGCTGCAAATCTTTCGCAGAATTTTTCTCTCGAAAACTCGCAACGTCAACTCATCAGTTGTCATCGTCCAAGCCTCTGCACCATATAGCAGGACGGGAATTATGAGTGACTTATAGACGGAAGACTTACACTTTTTGAAATATCAGCGTTTATAAATTCAAGAATATTTATAAATAATACATGGTATTTTACAATGTTTAACTAAATTTGTTGACTTTGTATATTGAAGTATGAGTTCACATTTCGCTTTTATTTTGTTATTTTTAGCTACATTTATTAATTTAAAAATGACTCATAGCTGAAAATGTTAGTGTTCACAATTATGAGAAAAACCAGCATTGCTATATCTTAAAAACCAGGTATGAGAGATTTGTGAGCGACAGTGATTTCTTTGTTTGTACTTTTGCGTGATTCTTTTTTCCTTTAATAACTATCAAAAAATTTTTTCCAACATTTTTATACTCTTGCAACTAGTTGCTACAAAGTATTATAGTTTTGTTCATCTAACGGTTGTACGTACCATCTAAAAGTAATCAAGATATATATGATAAATATAATATTATATATATATGATAAGGATGACGAGAAAAGTTGAAATCTCGTTGACTTCCGTCGGTTCGTACGTGCAAGCTGTAACTTGAGTAAAAATTGAGATATCTCAATGAAACTTGGTATGTCGGTTGTTTAATACAAAAAAAAAATACGAATTCGTAGATGGGTGTAATCGTACCACTGCCACGCACACAAATCGCCATTAACCGAAAACATATGTATAAAGCAATATATCAACATATAAAGCTGTAATTTGGTACAGAGGATCGCAGTAGAAGGGGGCAACTGTGGGCAAAATTTTTTTTTAAAGTATGTCTTCTAAGCCACGCCCAGCACGAATACTAACAAAATTCGTGCCGATAGTGTGAAAATGGATGAAATCAGATGACAACTCCGCTCTCTCACCATATAACCGTACCAGTTATTTAGCGCGATAAATCAATAACTAAATGCACCCGAAAAGTAAAAGTTTACCGCTGGCATGGAATAGAAAGGTTTTATAGAGGTCGCGGTAAAATTGGACGATAAGACAATAACTTTTTAACACTCTTGCTACACAACGACAAAATGTCTAAAAATTACTTACCTTCTTTAAAATAAGTAGAAAAAACACTTTCATTTATTTTCTACAAAACGTTTAGTATTGTGTTACATGTTTTTTTACTTGCCAGTAAACTAATCGGAAAGCAAATGTGCACGAATAATGTCTTTAAAGTAAACTTACTTATGACCAAAAATTGTTCAAATCCAAACAAAAACTTGTTAAGCTCCTAGGTAACGAATATTTGGTCCCAAAGTTGACTTCGGTTCTGTTCGAAAATATCGCTCAAAGTTAGATATATGTATATAATATAAATTCAGGGATAGTACTTCGCTGACAATGGTATGTCTGTATGTCAAAAATGGGTTGAATCGCACCAATACTTTCTTTAGCATATACCTAATATAAAAATAATCGAAATCCCCGGTGACTTTGTAACGCATATATCGGCCAATATCAGAGTTATCCCAAGAAAATAAGAGAACGTGGTTTACTCATAACAGTGACTCTTTATGCCTAAAATAGATGAATTTGAGCGAAAACTTGATTTAATAGAACTAATATCAGGATTTTCGAACATCCGGATGACTTTACTGAATAGTATGTGGTATTGGAAAAAATAGATAAAATCTTCCATATACCACATATAATGGTTTTCGTTTTTCTAACAAACCTTATGTATATGTCAGGATAGAATTTATATATAGTATATGTAAATTTTAAATTGCTTGGATTTCGATCTTCAGGTTGACGTTTTATCCCATAAAGCATTTCCGTTTGATTATTGTGTTTGTGGATTAAATAAAAAGATAAATAATAAATAGAAAATGAATTCATCTGAAACTAATAAAGTAAGTAATATTTTATTAAAAACAAATATATTCATTTGTTCAAACATCTTCTATTTTTTAGGGAAAAATTACACGTGTCCGCTGCAATTCAACAAGAAGGTAGACGGTGCCAGAAGAAAAGGCGCTTATGAACTTTCTATCTGAAGATTCCCAACTTAAGGTTTGTTTTTCGTTTAAATATAAAATACGTAAATGTTTTACAGAAGCCGTCTGCTCAATCATATTATAAACGTTTTTGTGAAGAATATAAAATTCAAATGGAATGGAAGTTGGTGCGAGCAAAGGTTAGAAATCTGCGAATTAGTTAGAATAAGGCCAAAAAATGGAAAGGCCCGACGGGAGCAGGTAGCATGGATACCATTAAAGGTAAGTGTTATCAGGTTTTAATTTGTCAATTTACTTTAATAATTAATAATCCTAGGTACCTTATTAAAAATGTGAAGTCCGTATTACTATTTGAGCCATTTCTGGAAGGAGATAGATACGATGACGAAAGACGCTATTGGTGTTGAGGGAGATATAGAAACTCCAACACCAGTAATATCTGAGTTTGAAGAGAATGCACAAAATACAGAATACATATTAAGTCCGAGACTTAATGCCAATCCAGGTGATAGCACAAGCCGCAAGGATATATGTACATATATAGTCGAACAGGCATCTCGAAAATTATGAAAGTTCAAAAGGAATTTATAAGGGTTCAAAAACAAAAGTTGGAGGCAGATTGTGCCGCCAGGAATTGAGAGCTAAGTTTAAGGTATTCGGTAGTTAGATTTAAAAGAAAAAGAATTTCAGCTTAACAAAAAAATGTCCGAAAGTCAAGTAAAGTGTTTTTAACTTGAAATGAAGGAGCGATTAGCTACTCAAGTTTTAAAGAAATCTATATAAAAAATTGTCAGCTTTATGAGGGCTTTTATAAATTTTTCGCCGTACATTTTGTACAAATTTTTTTCACTTACATACGGACATGTGTACATATGTATATTAAATAAAATTACTCCGTTTTGCTAAAAAAAAAATCTAACATATATGTTTATTCAGGGTTTTTTCGAACTTCTTATAAATGAATAATTAAATCTATTCGAAATGAAAAAGTTGTTAATAAACTGTATTTATTGAATGAAAATGTATACAAAATTACGATTGTTTAGAAATCATGAAAATTATGAAAAAAATACGTTAAACTTGAATGAAAACGGTGTTCTAGTTCCCTGCATTCATATATTCTTAAGACACTAAATGCTTGGTTGATTCTGAATGAAATTTAACAGACTACATTTAAGATTTGTTGAAGGTAAAAAATTGGTGCAGAGTTCAATGTTGTTTTTATGAACTTCGTTATTTGAACTTGTGCAAAATACAACAAACCATCATCCATCTATCACACTCTTTTTTGTTTTCCGTACTAGTTAAGCTAGAGAACTTTTCTTTTAATGTTTCGAAAAATTTTTCAATGCGCACACGGTATTTAGAAAAGTATTTATTTAACTTGATTTTTCATTGGGGATGTTTTTTTTTTTAAGTGGCGGGTCCCAAACCCAGCGCACAATTCTATGCAGGGGTGGTCCTTTGCGCGTTGGCCATGGCGAATATCGCATTAGATGGAACGATGAGCTGTACGAGATATACGACGACATTGACATAATTCAGCGAATTAAAAGACAGCGGCTACGCAGGCTAGGTCATGTTGTCCGGATGGACGAGCGATGTCTACGCCAATTAAGAAGAAGATTTATTTAACTTGTGACGTTTTGATACTTACTTTCTTCATTGTGGGAATTTCTTCAGCATATCTTTCACAAATTGCACCTATTAACTTCTCTTTTTCGCTTTTTTTTATTTTCATTTCTGTTATTTTTAATATTATATATAGTTATTTTACAAGGTGCGTTCCAAATTAAACAGGACTTTAAAAAGAAAACAGAACATATGGCTTTTCGGCAAAATCAATTTATTTTATTCAAAATAGTCTTCTGCTTCAGTACAGTTTTTTGCACGGTACAAAAGCATGTCGAACGAGTGTTTTACCTCGTTGCCCGGTATGGCCGCCAGTGTGCCGGTGTAAGCCTTTTGAATGGCCTCTACGCCTGCATAACGCTTTTCTTTCATGGGCAAATGCATTTTTCCGAAAAGAAAGAAGTCGCCCGGTGCTATATCATACCGGTTAATGGTTAAAATGTATTTTCGGTCAAATAATCGGTCACATAATGTCAATGTCCTTCGAATGTCGGATTTTGAGCAATTTTTGGTCGTCATTCAATTTGTACGGAACAAATCGTGCACACACCTTTCGTAAGCCCAAACGTTCGGTCGAAATTCGGTAAATCGATGTTTTGGAGATGTTCAATTCCATTTCCATGAATTTCAATGATAATTTCGGCTGATTTTGGATGAATTGACGCACAGTTTCGATGGAATTTCCGGTGATCACGGCCACATGTTGATCGTCATTTATGTCCTCCACTTTGAAAACATTGGGATAGGCAATCATCGCCATAAATTTGTTTCATCAATTGAAACGTTTCGGTAAAAGTTTTACCAATTTAAAAACAAAATTTAATGTTGGCTTTTTTTCGAAGTTTATTTTCGCACCGATAACACAAATATACTGACACTTAAAATGCATAATTTTTCGCGTATTTTCGGTAAGGAGATTTTTTTTATAATTACAAAATTACAAAACTACTATTAGAGTATTGGCTAATTTTAAAGATTGCTGGGTTTGAGGCGTTTGATGGTTCATCTGTAGAAGTTAACATAGCTACTTCGTCGTTACAATGCTATAACAATCTTGCACTATGTGCTGTTGCATTTCTTAATATTTCTGTGTTTTACGCCTAGATGACGCTCTATATTAGCACGTCTACAATACCAAGGCGCTTTAATAATCAATCTTAGTACTGTGTCAAACCACGTCAAGTGGGCCATGAAAATTCCAAAAAATCTCCGACTTTGAAAATTAGCAGTTCATTAGGAAGGGGACCAGACGTATACTCCGTGATATAAATATTTCGTTAAAATTTATTTTTTTGTTAAAGTTATTGAAAGTTGAAATTTAAAAAAATTGGTAAAATTGTAAAATTATTTTCTCATAAACTACTGAAGATAAAATCGATAAAAATTTTTAACCCAAAGAAAAATGTCCGTGCTATATTATAAATATTTTTTCACGGTCAATTTCTTTAATAATAGTATTGGCAATAATTTTTTCTCTTAAAACGTATGGCATAACCATCGTTGCGCAAGATGTCTGGAGCTTACGAGCGAACTGCGCAACGATGGTTGTGCCGTATGCTTTAAGAGAGGTAGGGGACAAAGAATTCAATATCGTTGGAATATCCCCTTTCTATTGAACTGTTAATTTTCAAAATCGGAGATTTTTCGAATTTTTCATGGCCCACTTAACGTGGTATGACCCGACTTTGCTTTGAAATTGATGGATAACTTTCTTATCGTTTGCGTTAGTACATCCCCAGAGTTGTGCACCATTGATCCATATCGGTCGGAGTATTTGCTTATAGATAAGTAATTTATTTTCGATGGATAACATTTATTTGTTACCGATTAACCAATTATAATTTTTCAGTCGCATGTCCAGCTCCTTACGTTAGTTTTCGTCATTAGTTTCGTTAGTCAAGCGTCATTCCTAAGTATTTAGTGGAATTAAAGTACGGTATTCCTGCACCGTCTATGAAAATTGGTAAGTGCTGTATCTCGTTGTATGTGCAGAAGATACGTAGAACCCCAAACTGGAAAACAAAATTTATCTTTACCAACATGTTCGTATTCATCAAAATATTAGAAATGCGATTATCTTAAAAACAAAAGTTGAATATTTTTATGAATAAGGTCGTAATATGGACACATCAGAACATACTTAAATATACAGGGCGACGAAAAAAAAATTTGTTTTTGTAGAATTGTGTTATTGTTCACATAGGATCAATTGCTGTAAAAGTTTTCAAATATTCGCCGATTACCTTATGTATTTAATAAGGTCATTATTTTGTTATTATCCGCCGATGGTTAAATTAATTGAGGGAAATATATCTGAAATGATATAGTCGGCGTCGTTGCTGATTAAACTAATTTTTCAAATTTACTTGTAAAAAAATTTTTTTTTCAAAGATAAGTACACGATGATAATTGGCAACGTAGCATTTGTATGGAGTTGTATCGGTATTTTTCTCACTGAAAAACAAAAGTCATACTTCATTCCTTCTTTTATTAGCATTCTTCATATTTATCATGTTTGTTTGTATTTATGCAAATGTGTATTTATATTGATAAGAAGACAATTTTTTATTAATTATAAATCATTATGGTATATATTAATCGCTAAAAAGGTATATTGAAGCTGCTTCTTCAATCAGTTATGTAAGGTCGTGTTACTTGGGGCCGAACTTTTTCTTGCGAAAATATTTTTTAATCCATTATATGAAAAATTTGTATGTTTTTTCCAACATTTTCTTGTTAACATTATGACGGTTTGGAGATGTTTATAAACCCTTCCTGTGCATTTTGACATTATGAGTTAAGGAGTCAGTAGGGTAGTCTTTTTTCAAAATTTTTTCTTTTTTCATTTTCTCTTCCCTATACCTTTAGAATTAATGTAGAAAAAATCACTTTGCCATTGGAAGGTTTCGAGAAAGGCCCCCAGTAGTAATACCGCTCGACGTTCGGAGCGCTCGGAGTGCACATCTCAAACTTTAAAAGCGTTTTCCTCAGAACAAATTTCTTAAACTGGCGGACATGATTCCGGTCGAACTACTCAACTGATGTGATTGAAATATTCACAAAACGCCTGGCTATCGTCCCTATATTTTTTATAATTTATTGACAATGTTATGACAAAATTTATGTAAAAAAAAAACAGGGAAAAATTAAAAAAAAAAAGTTAATTACTTTTATATTTATCAACATCAACATTTTTCATTGTTCTAGAAGGGACGATAACCATTCATGTACTTTTTAAGAATAAATTGGGTTTTTGCGTTTCAGATGATCCAAACATGAGAAATCGTGTCCGCTAGTGAAAAAACGCATCCAATTCACCCAGCCATTTCCCCGACAGATGTCATCGAAAAATTCCCAAAAAAAATTTTTATACACTACGATGTACCTCATGACATGTGGAAAAAGTTTTATTGTAGAATAAAAATTTCTAGAAAAAAAACGGGCCAAATTACCCTACAGACCCCTTAAAATACTTACCTTTTATTTATTTATTTTTATCTTTTTTTTTGATATCGATACAACCTTATATATAATTAAATCATGTAATCATTAAAATTAACATTTTTTCCGAAATACATACATATGTACATGGTTTTAAGAAAAACAAGTTCTTTAAGTTCTGTTCTATTATTCTTAATTGTATATTAATCCTTTTAAATATTAAATTTGATTATTCATTCTACATTTCTGCAATCTCTTCTCTCGAACTCTTATATATTTTAGAAAAAAATTTAAACTTTGTGCAAGAATACAAGACCCAGAGAATTTCTCTCTTATTTACTGTGTGTGATAGAAAATTCGATGCACAATCTCCTTAAATAATTATTTAATTTATTATTATATAATTTTCTATAGGTTCTTCATCAATGGCACGGTTTTCTGCACAACATTGCATTTACACCTGGACAAAAGCAACAGAACTTACCGTATCGTCAATTCATGGTATGCCGCCCTGAGATAAAGCAACGTGAATTGCATCCCGACGAAGGCAGCGTTAGAAAAATAACAACCAATTTCTTTTATGGAACCTTAATTAATATAAAAGGACAAATTGAAGATGATTTGCTTCTTCGCAAATGTGTTTTTTTTGGCGGTTTGGAGAAAGGCTTAAGAAGAACAATATGGCCTTTCTTATTAAAATGCTATTCATTTTCATCAACATTTGATGACCGAGCTGTTTTTATGGATATTAGAAAGCAAGAATATGAAGAAATAACCCGTAAACGCTTATACTCGATGTCGCCAGAAGAACAAATTCATTTCTGGAAGTCGGTGCAATGTGTTGTGGAAAAAGATATAGCAAGAATAGATCGCTCTAATGCATTTTTTTATGGAGACGACAATCCAAACAGAGAAATTATGAAAAACATTTTGTTGAATTATGCCTTTTATAATGCAGGAAACAGTTATTCGCAGGTAAATTCAACTTAAAGCTTATTTCTTCTTTGGTTTTTAAAGCAATTATTTTCATTTCATTATATAGGGAATGAGCGACTTATTAGCTCCAGTATTGTGTGAAATACAGAATGAATCGGAGACGTTTTGGAGCTTTGTAGGTTTACTACAACGTTCTCTTTTTGTATGTGCACCTACCGACGCAGATATTGATAAAAATTTAAACTATTTGAGGGAGCTAATCCGCATTATGTTGCCCCGGCTCTATGAGCATTTACAATGTCATAGCAGTTCAATGGAGCTACTTTTTTGTCACCGATGGCTAATTTTATGTTTTAAACGCGAGTTCACCGAATCAGTAGTTATCCGAATGTGGGAAGCGTGTTGGTCCAACTATCTTACTGATTATTTTCATTTATTTTTATGTCTGGCAATTATTGCAGTTTATGCCGACGATGTAGTAGCTCAGGATTTGCGGGCAGATGAAATGCTATTTTATTTTAGTTCACTCGCTATGTATATGGATGGAGAATTAATTCTTCGAAAAGCTCGTGGTCTATTATATCAATATCGGCAATTATCAAAAATACCGTGTACTTTGAGTGGCTTATGCAAAAGATGTGGTCCTGGTATGTGGGATTCCGAACACTGTCCAGCTTTGGAATGTGTCGGTCATTCGCATGATGACAAGTGTCCTTTGGATATTGATTGAACTATTTGCTTATAATGCATTCTAAAAAATCTAAAATTTAATGCTAGATACATACTCTGCTTGCATTTTTAGTTCGATATTAGTGTTACCATGAATTTAACTCCCATGACGTTTATTTATTATTATTTATATAAAAGGGTATATTAAGTTTGCCAAAAAGTAACACAAAGAAAGAAACGTGAACATCCTATAATAAATGTATGTATATGATTCGCGTGATGGGCTGAGTCGATCTAGACAATGAGTCCCGCATGTTTCCTGTAAAGGAGTATGATATTTTTCTTCGCAGAAACCATCCCTGCCGTCATCTGTTTGGAGCGAAGCCGCCTCCTAAGAACATCAGGAGAGCATTCCTCCATCGCGTCGACGAACTTCAAAAATATACCAACCACATTTCGGACGCGGCCAATTTTCGACAGGCTCTGAACTTCATTTATCTTGGAGCTATTAACACCCTCAACATTACCCATCGCAGAACAAGAGATCGAGTTGCCGAGTAAAACAAGAGTGACACTAGCGTAACTTCTTGCACTCGACGTTTTCCTCCCAAGAAGCTGCTCATTTGTCGTAACCTCCGATATACGACTACTATACCGTATATGGTAGCTATAACTAAACTAAACATTCAAAGACAATATATCTTCATGAAATTTGGCATAGATTATCTCCGAAGAAAGCGTGCAACTCGGAACACTAGATGCCACACAAACTGAACTATCAATTTGAAGACCCTGTATGGAAAGCTTTTTTAAGAGATCGCCTCAGTGTGAAAAAAGTTTCCATAGCGCGATAGCGATTTTCTTATAGATTAATAAATTTTTGTTTTAGACCAATATTACAGCCGTAGTCGTGGACATCGTACAGGAGCTTTTTTTTACGTGTAATTTCTCTTAACTATTATACACACAATAAATAATTATAAAAGATTTATTTTGTGTTCCTCACGAATGAAAAAATGGGCTGATAAGTTCATTCCAACATTAAAAAAAAAAAAAAACGCAAAAATCGCACTGACGAAAGGCCACACTGAGCCGATCCCTTAACATATTATTTTCGTGAAATTTGGCATGGATTATTCAAAGTATCGCTTCAATTTCTAAATATATTGCTCAGATCGGACCACTCATAGCTGCCATATAAACGGACGATCAAAATCATGTTTTTGTAAGGAAAAATTGAACTTGTGAAGGGTGCACCCGAAGTTAACGTTTTGTTTTTTAATTTTGTTTTAAATTCAAGGAATCAAATAATTGTTAATAAAGAATATAGTATATTGTTGTATTACTAAATAATTGTAACATTTTTTAGAGGCTGTTGTTTTCTTTTCCTTGGTACGGTTTTTAACATGGCGGGTTCTAAGCTCAGCGTACAACCTTGGGGAAAAGATGTTTCGCCTTCTCACTTTAGCTCGCCTTCAAACGTATGTTTGTTTGGCTATCAAGAGAATACTTAGTCTAATAACGAAAGTCATGAGCTGCTTGAGCCATATGTAAAAGAATCGTTTCTGGCCACTCCCAAGTGAATGGCATTCAGAGAAATTTCCTCACTGGCGTGAACTTCTACACGTGGCTAAATCCTTGGAATCCAACGCATGATAACTCTTGCCAACAGGTGCTACTTCGGACTGAGTAGGCAAAAGCTCACTCTCAACGAACAAATACCAAACTCTATAAGTCACTCATTATTCCCGTCCTGCTAAATGGTGCAGAGGTTTGACGATGGCAGTATCTGATGAGTCTACTTTACGAGTTTTCAAGAGAAAGGTTCTGCGGATCCGACGCGGTGGAGAAGGACCTAGCTGCGTTTGGTATCTCGAATTGGCGCCAAATTGCGAAAGTAAGACACGACTGGTGCGCTGTTGTAAACTTGGCTATAAAATTTTTTTGCAAATATTATAAGGGAGGGACAAATTCTGGAAAAACTGGAGTTATGCAAAGTTTTCCTAAATTAATTTCTATTGATAAAAAAACATACTTTGTTTTGTTTTAAGGTAGCGTCATATAATCCATATTAAAATATAGGAATCAGTGTAGTTCCAACCTCATTATGTTATGAAATTTGATGTTATGGTTATCAACTCGAAATGTTAAAATTCAGTAAGTGTCGTCACACTTTTCTTTATTACGGTTTACAATTCTGTGACAGTGGGTTGAACTAGAGTATCAAAAACTTTAACTGCTACCAAACTGTTGATAAACATTAACGCTGATATGCTGGTGTTGAATTTTTCTGATGTGTTTGCGCTAGAAGGCTCCATCAAAACTTCACCCCACATGATGTGCAATCTGCACCCAGTTCTCGCACTGCGCCGCCACTCCAACCGAGTGGCCAAAAAACCCACAAGGAAACCAGGAGCTCAACCATTCTGATTAGACGAAACAGAATTTGTATGGGTTTGGGTGCCACGGAAACCAATTTTATCGGTCTTGCTGTCAAAAACAAAACAAGAGAATAGTCGCTCACAGATTTGGAATGTAAGTTAAGAAATCAAGTTATTTTATTGTTACGAATTTATTTATCTCTATTTCTATAGGAAAAAACATAAGAATAAAACACGAAATGTCTTAATTATTGAGTTTTGGAAAAAAATGCGGATAATTAAGGGGGAGCCTGCTTTAGAGGCTTAAAAAATGAATTTTTTTTATAGGGAAATAATTGATTAAAGCGAAATTTTTAGGGTTTATATTTGTAAGCGAATTCTTTGATCTTCTGCCTTAGGGAAGCAAGGCCCCGATGCATATCGCGTATGCATTTGTCGGACGGCGGGCAGTATGCAGGTCACAATTTCTATCGGAAAAAAGAAAGTCAAAGAGATTCATATAAGTTGAACTAGGAAAATTTCAAAAAAAAGTTAAATTCTAAAAAATTTTAAAATTTAAAAAAAGATGGGTTTTGATAAAAAAAAATGTTACTTTCAGTTATTTAAACATATGTATGTTCAAACTTAACTTTTCTTTTTTAGTTTAAATAAAAGACAATTTAATGGCAAAGATAATAAACTTTGCTCCAATGAAAAACCGAGCAAAGTTTTCGCGTTCTATATATCTGCCAGTCACTGTTTCCCTTATAGCTTCGACAATATTTCGAATTCCCATCTATAACTTTAGGTACATATCCTTCGATAATTTTTAAAGAGATTTAGGTAAAAAAAATTAAATTTTTGATGCTTCTAAAGCAGGCTCCCTCCTTAAAAAAAGATTTACAAAACGTAATAAATGTAACTTATCGCCCATATACGTCTTTATTCATTCGATAAATGTTATCTCTTAAAATCTTTCTCTAATTCGGAACTCATTAAAAACTTTAATAGAATTGCTTCCAAATGTATTCATTTGCAAGTTTTGTCACATTAGTAAACAGCTGGTGCGAATATTGTTCGAAAAGACGAAAATCCAATCTGATTCCGTACCACCATTGATAATCAGAATTGGTTTGCAATTCTAACAACTAAGCAATTCTGTCTTGGATTCCTCTACATCCCTGAATAGCTCGCTTAATAATACTATCGGTAGTGTTGGTTTGATAAATGGTTTAACTTGGCGACATAGCATTGTGGTTGTTGTGAAATTACTGCGGTAGTGTTGCCGCATTTGAACATCTGCCGTAATTATGTCAAGAAACCGCCCCACCCCACACTTGGAGGTAACGATCCTGGTAGCGTCGGACTTCTCAACAGCTTTTGACATATTTAAACAAACAATGCATTTCAGCGACCTTAACATAACGTTAAAATTTCCCCTGTTAATAATATAAAGATTTTAGGTGTAACATTTGACATCTTGTACTGATTCACTCCTCATAAGATCACGATAACATTAACTCATGAGGAAAAGAAAAAGAAATAGATGCAGTAAAACGCAGATGAAGAAGCCATCCAATTACAGAATGTCTTTTGATGTATCCGATCGAACACTTACGCAGCGATGCCAGTATGCTTCTTTTGGGGTCTTTTTACAGATGCATCCTTCGAATATCAATAGGTCTTTCCTCGATTACGTCGACGAACAGTGCGCAGACCAGACTTCGGACGCCACTCACTTCAGGCACGTACTTGTGTCAAAACACTACCCACTGCAGATGGCGAGCTCGAGTTTCCGCGAAAATCAGGAGTGACGCTTTCCCAACTTGGTTTGGATGCTGGTAGCGGGTTAAACTTCTGTTGATCTCGATATACAAAATACATGAAAAGCATGCTACTTCTAACAACTTTCTTCCTTTAGTCCGACCTAGCCGAAATACCATGATTCCTGACTCGGCTGCTGATGACTTTTCTTCAATTTCTCAAACGTTTGAGAGATTTAAAATAGTTTTGGGATGAGTGTTTGTTTAATATTTTTAAATATTTCACATCACAGAAATTAACCAATTGCCTCTACCTAGAATACTTAACTTAAAGAAACGCATGCGAATTCGATTGGGATCTAATTGCAATTGATTCTTTATTCCAGTTAATATTTCACTTATCCTGAAACTTAAGGGGTTAGGGGTAGTCAGAGGCACGAAAATATGAGAATTTTTTTTGTTTCTATTAATCGTGTTATTTTACAAAAGTAGTAATTATTATATAAAGTGTTGACTTGAAGTCACTAAAATTTCAAAAAAAAAATTTAATTTCCGAAGTTATAGTTGTTTGTGTTGACCCAGTTCCAAAAAAAGGTACTTGCGGTGACAACTATAAGTCCTTGGAGATTCATCTAAAATCAATCTGAAAAAATAAATGAGTTTTATAAATAGATAAACTCGGGCCTGATCGAAGGATTTGTTTTTTTTTTTTCGAAAATTAACAAAATTTCAAACTCCTTACGTACAGTTGCAACCGAAACCATTGGTTTTCGGAAAGTGCAAAAGAACAGCTGGTACGACGAGGAGTGCCGTGTCGCAGCGGAGAGAAAACAGGCTGCCTACCTCGCAACGTTACGATCGACCACAACACGTGCGGGATGGGATAGATACCGAGAGTTGAAGAGGGAAGCGAGACGCATTTGTAGACAGAAAAAGAAAGAGGCCGAAATGCATGAGTACGAAGAGCTTGACAAGCTGGCCGACAGGGGTAGTGCTCGAAAATTCTACGAAAAGATGCGGCGGCTTACAGAAGGTTTCAAGACCGGAGCATACTCTTGTAGAACCCCCCAAGGTGATCTAGCCACCGATGCCCTAGAGCATACTTAAATTATGGAGGGAACACTTCTTCAGCCTGCTGAATGGCAGTGAACGCATAACACCAGGAGAAAGCGAACCCGATACCCCAATCGATGACGATGGAGCAGACGTTCCATTGCCCGACCATGAAGAAGTTCGAATAGCAATTGCCCGCTTTAAAAACAACAAAGCGGCAGGGGCCGATGGATTGCCGGCCGAGCTATTCAAACACGGCGGCGAAGAGATGATAAGGTGCATGCATCAGCTTCTTTGCAAAATATGGTCGGACGAAAGTATGCCCAACGATTGAAATTTAAGTGTGCTATGCCCAATCCACAAAAAGGAGACCCTACAATCTGCGCCAACTACCGTGGGATTAGCCTCCTCAACATCGCATATAAGGTTTTGTCGAGCGTATTGTGTGAAAGATTAAAGCCCACCGTCAACAAACTGATTGGACCTTATCAGTGTGGCTTTAGACCTGGTAAATCAACAACCGACCAGATATTCACGATGCGCCAAATCTTGGAAAAGACCCGTGAAAGGAGAATGGACACATACCACCTCTTCGTCGATTTCAAAGCTGCTTTCGACAGCACGAAAAGGAGCTGCCTTTATGCCGCGATGTCTGAATTTGGTATCCCCGCAAAACTAATACAGATGTGTAAGCTGACGTTAAGCAACACGAATAGCTCCGTCAGAATCGGGAAGGACCTCTCCGAGCCGTTCGATACCAAACGAGGTTTCAGACAAGGCGATTCCTTATCGTGCGACTTTTTCAACCTGCTTCTGGAGAAAATAGTTCGAGCTGCAGAACTCAACAGAGAAGGTACCATCTTCTATAAGAGTGTACAACTGCTGGCGTATGCCGATGATATTGATATCATCGGCCTCAAAACCCGCGCCGTTAGTTCTGCTTTCTCCAGACTGGACAAGGAAGCAAAAGAAATGGGTCTGGCAGTGAACGAGGGCAAGACGAAATATCTCCTGTCATCAAACAAACAGTCGTCGCACTTGCGACTTGGCACTCACGTCACTGTTGACAGTCATAATTTTGAAGTTGTAGATAATTTCGTCTATCTTGGAACCAGCGTAAACACCACCAACAATTTTAGCCTAGAAATCCAACGCAGGATAACTCTTGCCAACAGGTGCTACTTCGGACTAAGTAGGCAATTGAGAAGCAAAGTCCTCTCTCGACAAACAAAAACAAACTCTATAAGTCACTCATAATTCCCGTTCTGCTATATGGTGCAGAGGCTTGGACGATGTCAACAACGGATGAGTCGACGTTGCGAGTTTTCGAAAGAAAGGTTCTGCGAAAGATTTATGGTCCTTTGCGCGTTGGTCACGGCGAATATCGCATTTGATGGAACGATGAGCTGTACGAGATATACGACGACATTGACATAGTTCAGCGAATTAAAAGACAGCGGCTACGCAGGCTAGGTCATGTTGTCCGGATGGATGAAAACACTCCAGCTCTGAAAGTATTCGAATTTGAAATTTTCAGAGAATATTTTTAAGATATTACACTTAACGAAAATGCAAAAACGAAATAATTTTTTGAAAATTCTAACTACCCCTAACCCCTTAAGCTAATAGGATAAAACAGTTGGAATGTAAGTATTTATGTATGTACAAAAAAGAGGTTAGTATAATTTATTTCGTTAACTTATGGTAATAGATTAAGGTGAGTATATTTAATATTATTAGGGTGGGTATTTTTACGCAATGAAAAGAAAACTATAATTCAAATATATATCAAAAATGTATTTAATTTTAACTTCATGTTTTTTCATTTTAGCTTTTTGTCATAAATATATAAGTCCCTTGACGCAGCACTGGCCACCTTGAAAGGTTCGCTTAATGGTGCCTGCCTTTGCTGCCACTCGTATCTTGCCGTTTTGGCCTTCGACGGTTGCGACGACGCATTCGATTACCCACTGCTATGGCGGCACGTTGTCCTCGTGGACGAGGTCGTTGAGCTGCAGATTGCATGTAGGGTGCAGCCACTTGTTGCGTTCCTGAAGGCCCGTCATGTATGTTTTGCGTGAGAGAGCAAACAAGTTGCCATCTCTCACAGCATCGAATTGGGTCCATTGACACCTGCTCTAGAGGTAATGCTCGTAGGGAGCACCTATCAGTAGATGCGCTGGGATTTGTGCATCGCCGTCGTTGGGGTCCTGGCTCAACGGTGTTAAGGATCGAGAATTGAGTATGGCCTCCACTTCGGCCAGTAGTGTTGACAGCTCCTCCGTTGTGAGTAGAGCGTTGCCCAGTGCGCGAACGACCAGATGCTTGGCAGACTTCACCGCCGCTTCCATAATCCGCCGAAGTGCGGCGCCCTGGGTGGTACAAAGCCGAAGCTGAATCCCATTAGTTCTAGGGCTTGCGCAGCTTGCAGTCGCCGCCGACAAAGTTGGTTGCGTTATCGCTGAATATTTTCTGTGGTATTCCTCGGCGACCAATAACCTTTTGAGGGCGAAAATAAAAGACTTAGTAGATAGGTCCGAGATGAGATTTAAATGTACTGCTTTTGAAGTGAAGCAAATGAAAACTGTTATATAAGTTTTTACGGGTGGTCCACCATGTGTTTTTAAAGTTGTATATATGGGATCACACAAATCTACGCCACATATCAGCAAAGGTCGTAAGGCTCGAAGTCTTTCAACTGGCAAATTTCCCATTATTTGGGTTTGCAACTTCGGCTTGTAATGAAAGCAGTGTGTACAGTTTCTTACGCTTCTACTGCAAGCTTCTCTGGCATTAATTAGCTACATGTGTTCTGGAAGAAGCGCAACCAACGTTTTTGCCCCAGCGTGGTGATTTCGAAAATGCAGGAACCGTAAGTAAGTGATAACGAAATGCGAATTTTTATTCAGTAATAATGGAGGATGGAGTCCTGTGTGGAAGTTCACGCAAGTGAGGAAAGTTCTCTGATCGCCATTCACTTGGGAGTGGCCAGAAACGATTCTTTTACATATGATTCAAGCAGCTCACGACTTCCGGTCTTTGACCAAGTATCCTCTGGGTAGCCTAAGAACATCCGTTTGAAGGCGAGCTAAAGTGAGAAGGCGGAAAATCCCCTCTGCAGGGTTGTGCGTTGGGTTTGGGACCCGCCACGAAACAAATCATACCAATGAAAAGGAACAATAAGCCTAGGATGAGTGACCCCCCTTTTGATGACGACTATGGCAAACGAAATAAGGACTACGAATTAAGGGCATGCATGTGGAATGTCCGGTCCCTTAATTGGGAAGGTGTCGCTGCCCAGCTGGTTGATGTCCTCGTAAAGATAAAGGCTGATATCACCGCGACAGAAACAAGTAGGTCCTTGTGGCATTTACTACAGTGGCCATATAAAGGAGCGCAAGTTTGGTGTGGAATTCGTGGTGGAAGAGAGACCCCGTCGCCGAGTACTATCATTCACTTCTATGAATGAACGTCTAGCCACAATCCGCATCAAAGCGAGGTTCTTCAACATATCGCTGATTTGCTTCCACGCCCCGACGGAAGAGAAGGACGATGTGACCAAAGATGCCTTCTATAAGCGCTTGGAGTACACTTTTGAGCGCTGCCCCGTCACGATGTCAAAACCGTGCTTGGCGACTTTAACGCCAGGGTGGGCAAAGAAGGTATCTTTGCCACTACGGTCGGTAAATTCAGCCTCCACGAGGAAACATCTCCAAATGGGTTGTGGCTGATCGGATGATCGCCGGGGCCCGATATATGGTTATCTGTGGTACTAGATTCTAGCACAAGAAAATACATCAAGCTTTGATATTGATATCATCGGCCGCAACACCCGCGCCGTTAGCCAAGCTGGACAAGGAAGCAAAGCAAATTGGTCTGGCAGTGAACGAGGGCAAGACGAAATATCTCCTGTCATCAAACAAACAGTTGTCGCACTCGCGACTTGGCACTCACGTCACTGTTGACAGTCATAACTTTAAAGTTGTAGATAATTTCGTCTATTTAGGAAGCAGTATTAACACCACCCACAATGTCAGCCTGGAAATCCAACGCAGGATTACTCTTGCCAACAGGAGCTACTTCCGACTCAGTAGGCAATTGAAAAGTAAAGTCCTCTCTCGACGAACAAAAACCAAACTCTATAAGTCGCTTAAAATTCCCGTCCTGCCATATGGTGCAGAGACTTGGACGATGACAACAACCAATGAGTCGACCTTAGGAGTTTTTGAGAGAAAGGTTCTGCGAAAGATTTACGGTCCTTTGCGCATTGGCCACGGCGAATATCGCATTCGATGGAACGACGAGCTGTACAAGATGTACGACGACATTGACATAGTTCTGCGAATTAAAAGACAGCGGCTACACTGGCTAGATCATGTTGCCCGGATGGACGAAAACACTCCAGCTGTGAAAGTATTCCACGTAGTACCCGCCGGGGGAAGCAGGGGAAGAAGAAGACCTCCACTCCGGGATAAGGACCAGGTGGAGAAGGAGTTGGCTTCGCTTGGGATATGCAATTGGCGCCACGTAGCGAAAAAAAGAAACTACTGGCGCGCTGTTGTTGACTCGGCTTTAATTGCGTAAGCGGTGTCAACACCAATTAAGAAGAAGAAGAATAATCCGAATTTGACATCGAATGGGAGAAGTGCATTTAATAGGATTAATTTAAATGAGTTCTCGCAATTTTGCGGGTAGCGTTGTACTTTTAGTCAGTTTTTGCATTTCACTCGCAAACTCAGAATGTTGAATCACCTGGACAATTTTCAAAAAACTCAGGTTGCTCTTCCCACAGTAGGCATTTGTTGTCATCTGATCCATCGTAATAAATATGCGACCACACGAAGCAACTTTCGATGAGAAAAGAAATTTTCAATCAGTTCCATTATAGGTTTATCTTTCACATTTGGGGAAAATGCGACAGCGTTTTTCTTCCTTTCTAAGGCTTCGTTTTTTGGGGAGAGCTGAAAGTGAGTGTTAATTGGCCATAAAGCGGGGTCTTCTAGGAGGAACTGTGGACCGTCAACCCATACAGAATTATTCAATTCGTCCACGTTACAACCCCGAGACACTTGATCCACAGGATTTTGTTTCGTTGGCACATGTGGCCAAAGTACATTGTCAGTCAACCCTTGGATTTCGGACAATCTATTTGCGACAAAAGTTTCTAATAAAGGTGGATGCATTTTTACACAATGCAATACGATTTCAGAGTCTGTCCAAAATGTAATTTTCTTGAATCGTCGACTCAATATTGGTGCAGCTCTTGACCATAATTTGGCAAGAAGTTGTGATGCCGAGAGCTCGAGATGCGGAAGAGACTTGGTCTTCAGCGGAGCCTCTCTAGACTTTGCAGTAAGCAGCATACATTTAGTACCACTAGCAGATTGGCTTCGTATGTATATGCAGTATCTGTACGCCCTTATTGAGGCGTCGGAGAAGCCATGGATTTGGCATATAGCAGTCGACCCTAGGCTTACATACGGAGGAATGCTAACTGACGAAAGCTGCAGTAGGTTGGCTTTGAAATTCTGCCAGCTAGTGTCGATGAGCTATGGAATCGACTCATCGCAATCTAGTCTTTGAATCCAAAGCTCTTGCAATAAGATTTTTGCTTTGGTAACTAGTGGGGCTAATAATCCAAGAGGACCGAAAAGGCGAGCGGAGACTGACAATATGTTCCGTTTAGTTGCTCGCAGATCATTAAGGTTGGTATTTAAAGCAAATCAAAACAAATGCTCTGTCGGTAGCCAATGGATTCCTAGTGTTTTAGTTGAATTTTTGTCATTGAAGCTTAATGACTTTTCAGTGCAATCACTGTCAAAAAATTTTGGGTGGTTCGAAAACCACTTCGTTAAGGTGAATACAGCCGAGTTTAATATTTTAATTACTTCACTTCTTATAAGATCTAGAGACTCAAAAATTTCAGATCCTGTCAATAAGTCATCGACAAAAAAGTCTCTTTTAATGGCAAATGAACCGAGTGGATATTTTGGTCTTAAAACGCATTGATGCGGAATGAAATATTGTGTCGCTCACTCGGGATCTTATTGTTCGTTGGGCTTATGTGACCCAGTGCTCTGTACTCATTCATAAAGTCCAGATACATTTTACGAAGTTCTGGATCTTTCAAATTTCTTTCCAGGGTCTGAAACCGTCGAACTGCGATTTCATAATAGTGACCGAGTAACTTACGGATAAAGGGCATTCCGACTTGAAGCCGTCCTAAAGGCAATATTTGAGTTGTTTTCATGAAAAGATTTTCACATTCTTTTTGCTCGTTTGTGCATTTGATTCTTTTTATTTCCGAAGGTACTTCTTCTGAATCCCAAATTTCTGGACCACGGAATTAATTGACGTTAAGTCATCTTCATATTGACATTATGTGCTAGTTGCAAAAGGAAGATGACTTAGATTGCTAGCATATTTGCCAGACACAACCCACCCTAAAAGGGGTTTCTGTAGCCCTAATTTAGGGCCACTTTTAATTTGGTAAACCGCTAACAGAACGAAAAAGGTCTCTGCAACCAATAATATATCAATCTTTTTTGATTTAAGGAATTCTGGATCCTCAAAATTTATATTGAGCGGAATTTTCCAGCCATTAACATTTATGTTAAAGTCTGGATGATTAGCCAAAATGCAACGCATTATCCAGAATTCCGCCAAAAATTCGTAATTATTTACCCGCGACTTAACAAACGCGCTTAATTTTGTCCCCACTTTCGTATTGGAATTTTCAAATTCCTATTATGTTAAACGTTTTGTGCTGGCGTCGAATCCGCAACTTTTGTGCCAAGTCCTCCGTCATAAAGTTGACTTGGGAGCCTGAGTCCAGTAACGCTCTCGCGGGCAGGTATTGATCGTAACTGGTCCTCACTTAAATAGTAGTTGTCGCCAGCATTACCCATTATGTATTGCATGTATAGTTCATGGTTGCGTATGAGGTGCAGCGGGGAAGGAAACCGGATACTGGGCAACAATGTGTGATGCGATAAAAATTTTTAAATTCCGAATATTCTCCTTGAATTTCGGCAAATTCATTTCAGGAAGCCTTGAGCTGTGAGGTGTTACGTAAGATGTTTCGCAATTGATGTTCTATTTTTAGCTAAAATGTTTTTAATTATTGATTTCGTTTTAACAATTTTGTCCTCTAACTTTCGCCGGGCCATATCGTCTTCATCAATCTCTTCAATTTTAGATTGGCATTTCATCAATTTTTCACTATGTGAGTTTAGTATGTCGAACCGACATTTCAATTCAATTAGATCTAACGACATGGTTTTTTCTAAAAGGCCCGCCTTTATTCACAAAATACTATTTTTGGCACCGTCCTTTGACGCCTTGATTACGTACTTTAAGTCTGTAAACTCCTTGCTTGGAAAATGGTTGGCGATAGTTGGCTTTGGCTTGCTTATTTTGATTTTTTGAATTATCACAATAAATCGGCAATGGAATAAATCCGGAAATGTTGGAAATCGATTGACGAGAACGAAAATAAAAATGTCGATTCCCAATTGAACAAAAGCCAAACGAAAGAAATAACTTAAAATGAGCAAAAGCACACTTGGAAAATTTATCGCGAAAATTTTTTCGAGTTTTGGCCCCCGGTAAATTAACCTGCTTCTCTCAATGTTCATCTGTGTTAATAGTAGATTGTTATTATAAGGTATGGTTATTTTTTACTGTTATTCGATTCGTAGTAGCGTTTGTGATTATTTATTTCAAATGTATGTAAGTGCACGATATTATAAGTCGATTTTTCTTGTGTAGAGACCCGTTTATAAATAAAAAAAATATACATAAGTATATAATATAATAAAAAATTTGGACTGTATGTAGTCAGATATGCCGAGTGGCACAAGTCTTCCATAGTTTGAGCAAAATGGTATGGAGATAAAAAAATTGCACAGTACTAAACCTACATAGAGCAAATAGTAATTTCACCAAATGAAGCCTCGTTTGGATGGACATGAAATTTGTCAAATTATACGTCAGAACTCTAGCTTAACCATCTTTTTATGGTACAACAATCAGACATTTTACCCAGAAATATAAGCGCTCGATTAACATTTGCAGATAAGTGCGAAGAATGTCTTATCCTGATATTCTGCGACGAAAAAAGACCACTTTCGATAAATTTGATGGTTATAAAAATATTTGTAAAATACACAAAAACCTCGGCGCACCTGTTTCCGTCAATGCAACTCTTATTTAATTCATCAAAATATTAGTAGAAAATTAATAATTTTCTAACAACATAAAAAGCATACATTTACTTCATCGGACGTTTGCGGAAGATTATACCCGAAACTACTTGCTGTAGGTAGGTAGATCTCAAAAAGGAGTCTGATGAATTCCAGGTGTCGGCTTTAGTATACCGTACTAGGATTTCGTGAATAAAATGGGTATGGTCGGAGATTCTCCAAATCACGAATATATATGGTTATAGCCGCAGGAAGCTTATAGTTTTCCAGATATTCGCGTTTAAAGTTGAAAATTTGCAGTATTTTAATTACATATTTTCTATATATAAAATTAACGTAAAAAGGAGTTATACGCGAAGAAGTAGTAATGTCATAGAGGGTATAACAACCTCTCTAGCATCTATGCGATTTGACGGATATCAGTACCTCTACTTTTAAAGCAAAGTACCGTTGCTTTTTTGTCATTTTTATAATTATTTTGTACTTGGGAAATAAGCTGTGTGTGTGTAAGCAAGAGAATTTTTACATATTAAAATTAATTCAATTATTTTGGAGAAAATGGCAAATAATTCATCACGTATATTAAATTAAATATTATATATTTAAATTATTTTTTAATAATTCGTTACAATTATATGTACGTGGGGGACTTACTTTAAAATTAAACGCTTTAATTTGTTTTAAAATGTACAAAATGTTTTATTTAATAACACCGGCTGAACAATAAAAGGTTAGACATAGTTATACAAAAATAAGTTTAGCGACCAATTTGTTTTGATATTATTTATTAGAGCGCACGTCCGTATTTCGTGAAGTTTCAAAATCAAGTCTCTGTAATTCTAACTGTCGCTGTCGGCGTTCCTTGCTATTCTTTGAGTCCGTTCATTTAGGGTGTACGTTTAGAGTTGCATGCGTGCGCAGGTCAGGTCATTATTTGTTGGGTCCGTTCAGTCAGGGTATACGTTTAGGGTTGCATGCGTGCGCAGGTCATGGTTGCAATCCCTCATTCGGCCTTCCTGACTTATTCGTTCGGCTCGAACGAAGGTCTCCACCTCTTCATGAATTCGGCGATGGTGGTCGTATAACTAGGACCCTCACCCTCGCCTACCTTCTCGACCTCATACCTATCGCGTCCTAAAACCTTCGAAATCTTATATGGACCAAAATATTTAGGCCTTAACCTAAGCCCTCTCCCATACTGAGTTCGCTTAATGGCGACTAATTCGTCCAGTCTGTACTTTGTTGATTCCTTCCTTTTCCTGTCAAAATTTTGTTTGTTTTCCTTTTGTATTAATGCAATATTTTGTGTGGTCTGATCCCTTGTCACTTGTCGGTGTGAATCTAATTCATTTAAGGCGGCGTTTTCTATCAACTCGTTTACTTCTGTCGTACCCGAAATCCTCATCTCTATGCCAGTTAAAATTTTAAATGAAGAAAACTTGGTACTACGCGTTGGTGTATTGTTAATAATTTGTTGTGCCCTATTAACGTGCCTATACCAATTCCCAGGCTCTTCTCGGCACATCTTAGAAATCATCGGTACTACAATTTGATGTATCCGTTCAACTTGTCCGTTGCCCCGTGGAACACCTGTAGCTATTATCAAATGCTCTATACCTTCCCTAACACAATAATCTTTAAAGAGATTTCACGTGAACGCAGCACCTCTATCAGTTATAATACGCCGTGGATTACCGAACACAGCGGCTTGTTTCTCGAGACGATCAACGACTGCCTCGGTTCCAATGTTTTTGACCGGGTACAACCACACAAACTTTGAAAAAGCATTCACCGCAACAAGAATATAGTTATACGCCTTCTTGGTTTGTTCCATGGGACCGACATGATCTAAGTGAAAAGTGCTTAATGGCTGATCTTCCTTAGGTATTGGATTTAATAAACCTTCTTTCCTTCCTATCTTTGAATCTGTCATGATGCATTCGATACAACTCTTCACAATTCTAATTACTTTTGGGCCTAACTGAGGAATAAAAAATGTCTTTTGAATTGCTAACTGCGTCTTATTTGCTGAGAAGTGTCCCTGTTTATGTGCCGTCCGAATTATTTCATCCTCCATCAGCGATGGAACTACTATAAGCTCTCTTATTGGATCCTTGTGTAGTAGCCCATGCTTCAAGCAGTAATCTTCGTATTCAGTTGCTTCCAAGACTTTGCACACTGCCCGAATCCATTCGTCCTGTTGCTGAGCTTGCCTCAGCCTATGCAGCAAAGAATCTTCCAACATAAGACACGCTACTCTGCTTAACGCATCGACGTGACGCATCTTGGAACCATTTCGGTGTTCTATTTCATAGTCAAAATCTTGTAATAGCAACGCCCAACTAGACACTCTTAGCGGAATATCCTTCTTTTTCATGGTCATTGCGAACGCATTGCAATCAGTAACGATTCTGAAATGCAACCCCAAAGATATACTATTCACTTCTTAAGTGCTTCAACAATCGCTAACACCTCTAACTCATACGAATGGTACCTTTCTTCTGCTGGCTTTGTCTTCCGACTCATGTACTGGATTGGGTGAAAATGCAAATCTTCGCTGTGCTTTTGTAAGAGTACACCACCATATCCATGTATCGAGGCATCCGTATGCACTTCAGTTAGAGCCTTCGGATTGTACAACCGTAGCGCTGGTGCACTAGCCAGAGCTGCCTTTAATTGCTGCAGCGAGGCTTTCTGTTCGATCCCAAACACAAAAGCTACATCCTTACGCAACAGGTCAGACAGTGGTTTAGCGACTACTGCATACCCTTCTATGAAACGGCGAAAATAAGAAGTAAGCCCTAAGAATCTTTGCACCGCTTTCTTATCCATAGGTATCGGAAAATTCCTTACTGCCTGGGTTTTTGCTTCAGATGGCCTTATTGTGCCACACTCTATAATATACCCCAGAAAATCAACAGTCGTCTTCAGGAACTGGCATTTCTCCCACTTAATCCTTATGTTATAACATGCCGCGCTGTTCAACACAGCTTTCAACTTATGTATACCCTCGTCATAACTAATGGAAGGAATTATAAGATCATCCATGTAAGTTACCACGATGCCATCCTTCACTAAGTCTCGAAACACTGCGAAGATGTATCGAGTAAACACTGCTGGGGAGTTTGAAATACCAAAAGGAACGTAAATGAATTCGTATTGACCTTGATGGGTCACAAGTGACGTATACTTCCGCGAACCTGCCTCTATCGGCACATGGAAAAACCCATTCCGTAAATCTAACGTTGTAAATACTTTTGCGCCTTGTAATCTCTCTATAACGTCATCTATGAGTGGCATTGGAAAATTATCCCTCATGATGACGTTTGGTTCCGTCTTTTTTCCCCACCAATACGATCGGTGATGCATACTCGGAGACGCTAGGTTGGATTATGCCTTGCTCCATCCATTCTGCAATCTGTTTATCGACAATGCACTTATCGGAGTACGACATTCGTCTTGGCCCTTGGAATACCGGAGTATCATCCGTCAAACATATTTTCATAGAAATTGGGGAATCATGCTGCTTACTAGGCGAGTAATCACAAACAATGGCTTCTATTGCCTTTTCTTGTTCTCCCCGGAGATGCGACAAATCTACCTGTAAGGTTTTCCCTGACATTACTTATTTTGCCTTCATTTTTCTCTACTATGGGGTTTTGAACATTCGTTTCCTTCACCTTTGCTTTAAATTCTACTTCGCCTTCCTTTATAATCAAGTCAACCTGTTTTAATACGCTATTCCCGATTATTGCCTCGTAAATAAGGTCGCGTTCACGCACAACATGGAAATTGATATCCACTTTGACTCCATCTACGCTAACTTTGATTATGAAACTGCCAATAGTTGTAAGTATACTGTTTCCTATTCCCCGAAGGTGATTTATATCATTGGACAAATCAATCCTTCCTAACTTCATTAACACATCGTAACGCATGAGGCATAGATCGCAACCAGTGTCCAGCAATGCTGACAACGTAAACCCGTTAATAATTAATTCTTTGTAAACTACGCTGCCAAGGGACGCCATACGCATCATTTCAAGCGTATTTACCCTTGCCCCCTCGCTTTTTACCTCTGTTCTCTTCTTTGGGCACTCTGCAATACGATGCCCTGGCTGATTACACCCAAAACACTTTGATAGTCGTTGCTGTTTGCAGGTATTCGCCAAATGACCCGCTTCTCCACACCTATAACAAATTTTCCTATTGGGTCCCTGATCTTTAGTCACAGAATTATTGTCTTCACGCTTGTTTTGAAATGTACTCACATTGGGTTGACGCCCCGAGCGAACTTTTTCATAAACAAGGATCTGAGCTTTTAATTCTTCTATCGAACTAGCCTGATACAAGTTAGCTTTGTTTGGTCTGGAATCTGGGATTCCCTCTACAAAATATTCGATGAGACTTCTTTCGTCTAGCTTTATTGGCCTACCTAAGTCCATAAGGCTATAAAGATACTCGCGATAATCTTCGTTTGGGTGCTTTCGCCGATTCCTAAGTGCCCGATGCACTTCGATTGACGATGTTACTACTCCAAATTCTTTTTGCAAACATTGTTTAAGTGTACTCCAGCTAGTTATGTCCCGTTGACTGCGAACGAAAATTTTCGCGGCACCCTTCAATAATTGTTTCCCGTATATAAACTTTTGTAAATCTCCCCAACGAACTGCCATGGCATTTGATTCAAAATCATCGAGCCACTCCTCGACTGGGTGTTGCCCCGTACCACTAAAAGTTGTAAGAGATTCCTCAAGATCGCGTAGAGTGAAGACTGGATACACGGACCCCATCGCCGGTAACATGTTGTTAGGCACTGAGCTTGTTTCACTGTCCGAGCTGTCCTCTTCAGCATCTACAGTCAGTCCAAAATGCTCACAAAGTCTGTCCTGTAACGTGGCTTTACGGCCATTTGTTGATAAACCCAGTGACAACAATTTTTCCTTTAACCCGTTCACTGTCAATAAAAAAATCTGTTGCCTATCCATGTCAACTGTTATCAAATGCAAATGGTATATAATTCAGAATACAATTGAGGTATTTAATATATAATAAGTAAAAGTAAACTTTAAAGTATAAGTTACAAATTTTTCTTTCATATAAAAACTTGAATACAGAATTAATTCTTATGATTTAAATTTAAATTTAAGACAATTAATTTTCACAATTTATCTTTTTGAAACTTAGTTCAATTTGGTTTAATTCAAAGCTCATTTGAATTAACTTACAATTTGATTTACAGTTCTTAGTGTATACTTTTTTTTTTACAATAATAATACAACTTTTAGAATATAAACTCCATTACATATTTTGAATTTTGTTTGCGAATTTACTTATAGGTTATCGATACAAAAAAAATTCATACAATGTTATCGATAACTTTACCAATAGATTACAATTAGTTAATGTTTAACGCATACCTGTTATATGCTTACTCAACACATACATACGCTGAACTGCTCCGCTCCGCTGCTTACTCTTTGCTACCGCAAAACCTGGATCGCTGCTCACTCTCTGCTACCGCAAAATCACTCCGATGCTGCTCACTCTCTGCTACCGCAAAATCTCCCTGATGCTGCTCACTCTCTGCTACGTTTAACGACGCTGAATCGGCGTCACAACGGCTTGAGTCAACGGTGCCCTTAACGGAGACACCGGTCACGCCACGCCAAGTCAAAGGTACCCGACACTGTACCCTTTTGCAAAATTCTAGAAAGTTCTTTTAACAACAAGTCTGTTTGTGTACTTTGCTAATAAGTTAACGGTGCGCTTAATGGTCAACACCGGTCACTTAACGCAAATATCAGAGTACCTGACACTGTACACTTTTTACAAATTCTTCGTATGGTCTTATAAGTTAACGGTGCTCTTAACGGTCGACACCGGTCACTTAACATGAAGTTCAACGACACTTCTGCCACTTTCCAGAACGTTATTTTTCAAAAAACAGTACAACCAAGGCCGCTCCTTGTTCACTCGATCAATCTTTTTTAGTTCACAAAATTCGAATTACCTGGCACTTCTGCCACTTTCTAGAACGCTATTTTTCAAAAACACAGTACAATTTCGCTCCTTGTTCACCCGGACAATCTTTTTATAGTTCGCAAAATTCCGATTACTCGGCACTTCTGCCACGACACTTCTGCCACTTCCCAACACTTTTGCCACTTTCCGACACTTTTGCCAATTTCCGACACTTTTGCCACTTTAACACGCGAAGGGATTTGCATCCCACTTCTGACACCACTTTCTGGGGGATTTACTTTAAAATTAAAAGCTTTAATTTGTTTTAAAATGTACAAAATGTTTTATTTAATAACACCGGCTGAACAATAAAAGGTTAGACATAGTTATACAAAATTAGTTTAGCGACCAATTTGTTTTGATATTATTTATTAGAGCGCACGTCCGTATTCCGTGAAGTTTCAAAATCAAGTCTCTGTAATTCTAACTGTCGCTGTCGGCGTTCCTTGCTATTCTTTGAGTCCGCTCATTTAGGGTGTACGTTTAGAGTTGCATGCGTGCGCAGGTCAGGTCATTATTTGTTGGGTCCGTTCAGTCAGGGTATACGTTTAGGGTTGCATGCGTGCGCAGGTCATGGTTGCAATCCCACATGTATATCTGCAAGAACAATCAGCTAGTCGTGTTCGTAGAACGAACAAATTAAACGTATCGGAGGTGAAGGGAATGTGAAATATTGGCAAAATATTCCACACATTCCAATCAAGGGAGAGCTGCATAGCTTTTTGCAAGGAGGAGGATCTCATTGCTAAAACAAAGAATTGCAGGGTGCATAGACTGCCGATGGTGCTCTCCATTATGGAAAATAGCACCTTCCGTACGTTTAGGTGCCGCAAAGGATCTTGCCGAACGCGTTCAGCGATTTCTCGCTCCATGGGCAGTTGTTTGGAAAACGAGAAAATACCTTTGCCAAAAGTATTCTATTTAATGTTTTGTTACGCATCGCACTGGTCACACAAGGTAGTAAGGAAAAACAGCATTGTCAGGCAACCAATATTATTTAGGGCTACCATATCTGACTGGTAGTTTTATACCAAATGGAACATCAGGAGGCGGTGGGTAAAATTGGTGGCCCTGGCAAAAACGTGCAAATTGATGAAAGCAAATTCGCAGAGAAAGTTTAAAAAAGGTAAGGTTAAAAATATACAATTTAAGGTAACTACTTATATGTTTTTCTCATTTTAGGCAGGAGCGTGGAATGTCACTGGGTGTTGAGGATGATTGAGGATGGGAGCGACGACCTGCGGCTGGAGGTGCCCAGGAAATGTTAGATCGGCGGAGGAGCTCATACCCCTGATTAAGAAGCATGTTGCGTCAGGAACAATAATAAGCACGGATTGCTGGGCACAGAAAAGTAAGTCATAGCGATCCGGACAATCCATTTCTGGCGGTAGATGGAACACATACGCAGCATATAGAATCCCAGCGGCGGGTCATTTAAATATTTTTTGCGAGGGACAACTACAACAATCCCGAAAACTTCTCGGATTTAATTTTAGAATATATTTAGCGGAAAAATGTGGCCAACAGACTCGAAGATCCGTTTGTGAAGTTAATAGAGGCAATAAAATTTATATAGAAGCCTTAATACACGTTTGTTTTATTAAAATCAAACAAATTCTTTACATTTTATCTTTATAGGTTGTTTAAATATTGAATTAAAACTGCTTTTCTACTACATAATGTAAAATAAATGTGTACAAATGAATTAGTGATGTGTTATGGATATAAAAGTGAAAAATTACGTGAATAAAATAGTGAAATTTTCAACTTTAAACGCGAATATCTCGAAAACTTTAAGCTTCCTGCGGCTATAACTACATATATCCTTGATCAGGAAAATCTCCTCTATCCGACTATATCCTTTTTATCCGTGAAATCCTGGGGCGGTATACTAAATTAATCGGATATAAGGATCAATTGAAACCCGGAATCAGGTGCTAAGGAGTTTCCGACTCCTTGTGGCAAGACTTACAGTTTCCACAAGAGGCTATGCTTGGTGTAAAATTTGATTAGTAGCTAAATTTAAGCCTTGTTACGTTGTAACTCCCCATTAGCAATTTTCCATTTCGCATGCCTGTCGCGTGATACACACATCTTTCCTTTTCTCAAGTATTTTGTAAATGCAGAAAATGCAAGAGAAAACTTTGGTCGAAGGTGTAACAAGTGGAGTTGGTTGAAAACCCACAAAAACGAAGGCACCTATTAAAGGTTTCAAAACAACTGCATTTTGGTTGAAGGTTTAAATTTCGGTATTATGGTTTTCAACTCAACCCATCAAAAAAAAAAGTAAAGGTTCTGGAGAGTCGCTTATCCGAAAACGTGCACCAATTTTAACGAGAAATGTCTTAAAATTCTTGTTTTTAATTCCAGTTCTAAGTTCAATTGGGAACTAGTGATACAAGCAGTGATCGTTTTCGAAATATCGATACCTTCGATATTTGAAACTGAACGAGAATTGATAAAAATGAGAGATACATAATTGAAAAATAATAATTATTAGAAAAATATAAAGAAATTAAAATATCGATATTCTCAATAATCCAGTCTGAAGGAGAATTGGTAAAAATTAGAAATACATAATAGAAAAATTTATAATTCATTATTATTGCAGAAAGAAGAAGAAATTGGACACAGAAGAATTTTGAACACCCCGTGGTTGGACCGACTGGGGTTATTTTTTTCGAGCGCTGAGAAATACATAATAGAAAAATTTATAATTCATTATAATTGCAGAAAGAAGAAGAAGTTGGAGACAGAAGAATTTGAACACTCTGGTGTTCGCCCGCTCGACAAAAATAACCCTAGTCGGTCCGGGGTGTTCAAAATTCTTCTGTGTCCAAATGCAATAATAATGAATTATAATTTTTTCTATTATGTATTGCTAATATTTACAAATACTCGTTCAGCCTCAAATATCGAGAGTATCGATAATTCGAAAACGATCAGTGCATGAACCACGAACCGCCCGTTCGAATTTACAACAGTGGTACCATAATTTCGAACATAATCTTGCCGTAATTATTTTGTTGTGAGGTTTTTCATTTTATTTTTATCAATAAATACATAAATAAATAAAAATCAACTGCGACGGTGTTACTGCTAAAAAAAACATCAACAGAAATGTGTAAATAAAGGATGGATAGTTTTTTTTTAACATAATAACCAAAAATTTAAGTGAATGACGGAAAGAATACGTTGAACACCGCATAACGTGGAATTTTTTCATTAAAAAAAAACTTAAAGTAAAGTAGAATTAAAAGCAAAAATTTTAAGACATTTCCCGTGAAAATTGGTGCACGCTTTCGGAAAAGCCGCTCTCCTGAAATTTCGGTTAAGTGCATCGTCGCTTTTTATTTATTACAGTTTCCAACTCAGCCAATTATGTTGACTAGAGCAGGGATGGGCTTATTAGCCCTCAGTGGCATTTTGCCATGAAGAGGGAAGTGAGAGCAACGTATTTTACCACTCCATGTTTACAAATGAGAGCAACGTATTTTCCCACACCATGTTTACAAATGAGAGCGCACGCATATATGGGAAGTTGCACTGTGGGTAATAACTGTAAAATTACTATTATAAATTTATAAAATGCAAGACAAATAACAAAAAGTATAATAAATATTTAATTTTATTAATAATTTTTTAATATGTCTTTATAACAGCATTTAATTTGGTGTATTTGCCATAATAAATTCTATGTTTGGTTTAATCTCAATAGCTGTAGCTACGCGCATTATTGTACCAAAATTTAAATCAGATAACCTACTTCTTATTTTAGATATAATTTTCGAAGCAAAACATTTCAAACCAGGTTATTTCTTTAAATTTCCTTATAAAAAGTAATTTCAATAATAACTTCAATTTATGAACCACTGTTTCTTCAAACACATACATATGACCAAATGAATCTTATGAGAGCGTAATGTAAATAATTACCCAACAACCCTTCTACCACCCGCCAATCGTAGAATTTCCAACGACTTGAGGTTTTCCGCAGGGTTGCCAGGCTCGATATACTGTAGTAATTATAAAAATTGTCTTCAATATAAAAATAACTCAAATTTAGAATCGAATGCTATTATTTATAAATATATAAAGTAGTTTTAATAGTTTGATTACAGTTTTGATATTTTATATTATGAAAAATTATAATTGAAAACTTAGAGGTGTACAAAACTACATATGCGTATGGAGTAATGGCAACATTGTTCGAATGAAAACGAGAACAAAACGCTTGCCGCTCGTAGCGAAGTGAGAAGATGTTTCTGCCATTAGCGTTTGCATTATAATTATGTGCTTAGCCACTCTCATTCAATAATGCCATACCGCGCAAATATATTTTTATTTGATGATTTCTTATATTTTTGAAAATATGTGTTCCGTTCTATAGCGCATATTATTATTCTAATACATTTCCAGAGGCAACTTAGATTTTTAAAATTTCACAAAACAATTATAGAAAAAAACCTCAATTCTTTGAATATTTTGATAAAACAACCAAACTGAAAATATCATAAATTATATATTTATATGTATAAGCATTTTCATTAAATGGAACTGCAATATGTTTAAACACAATATATATAGTGGTAACAATTATCGTTTCTTTTTTATTTATGCAGATATGCATATGTACGCATAAAAGTCAACAACTTGAGATAAGTTTTCCCAATTGTAACTAAAATGAATTTTTACAACTGGCAGCACCACCATTAACTGATCTATCACACGTACAGTGGTGTGAACAAAACAGGAATAACTATAGGTGTTGGGAAGTTTTAAAATGTGCTGTTTTCTTATTAAATAAAATTGCTTTTAGATACAAGTATAACTTATATATTTTTTCCTAACAGTGATTAGAATTTCTCACCATGCAAAGGTAAATAAAAACAAATTTTACTGCGAAACTCTAAACCCTGCAAATTATGTTTACCTCTTTTTGTTCACACAACTGTACAATTCCGATATGAAGTAAACTTCCGCTCCTTAATTTGTGTACAATGTCAGTATTGCCGCAACAACTCTGCGATGGACATTAAGTTACGGAGGAATGTAATTGATTTTTTTCGCAACTTTTCGCAACTTTTTATGCCCTTCTCTCCGTAAACTGACATTCCCCTCATCTAGCCCCCGTGCGCACTTTGCTAACTTTGCAGGCTAAAAGTGTGCCCATCCCTGGACTAGAGTATTAAAAATTGTCAACTGGGAAATGGATAAAAGCATAAAATTTTTATAATTTCAAACTATTTATCAGTTCTTATTCTCTTCTTAATTGGCGTAGACACCGCTTCCGCGATTATAGCCGAGTTCACAACAGCGTGCCAGTCGTTTCTTCTTTCCGCTACGTGGCGCCAATTGGATATTCCAAGCGTAGCCAGGTCCTTCGCCACTTGGTCCTTCCAACGGAGTGTAGGTTTTCCTCTTCCTCTGCTTCAACCGACGAGTACAGCGTCGAATACTTTCAGAGCTGGAGTGTTTTCGTCCATGCGTGCGACATGTCCTAGCCAGCGCAGCCAATGTCTTTTAATTCGCTGAACTATGTCAATGTCGTCACATATCTCATACAGCTCGTCGTTCCATCGAATGCGATATTCGCCGTGGCCAATAAATCTTTCACAGAGCTTTTCTCTCGAAAACTCGCAACGTCGACACATCAGTTGTTGACATCGTCCAAGCCTCTGCACCATATAGCAGGACGGGAATTATGAGTGATTTCGAGAGTTTGGTTTTTGTTTGTCGAGAGACGACTTTGTTTCTCAATTGCCTACTCAGTCCGAAGTAGCACCTGTTGGCAAGTGTTATCCTGCGTTGGATTTCCAGGCTGACATTGTTGGTGGTGCTTACGCTGGTTCCAAGATAGACGAAATTATCTACGACTTCACAGTTATGACTGTCAACAGTGACGTGAGTGCCAAGTCGCGAGTGCGACGACTGTTCGTTTGATGACAACAGATATTTCGCCTTACCCTCGTTGACTGCCAGGCCCATTTGTTTTGCTTGTTTGTCCACTCTGGAGAAAGCAGAACTAACGGCGAGAGTGGTGAGGCCAATGATATCAATATCATCGGCATACGCCAGCAGCTGTGCACTCTTATAGAAGATGGTACCTTCTCTCGATTCTGACGGAGCTTTTTGTGTTGCTCGACGTTAGTTTACAGAGCCGTATTGGTTTTGCGGGGATACCAAATTAAGACAACGCTTCATAAAGGCAGCTCCTTTTCGTGCTGTCGAAGGCAGCTTTGAAATCGACGAAGAGGTTGTGTGTGTCGGTTGTGGGGTCTCCCTTTTTATGAATTGGGCATAACACCTTTAAAGTCCAATCGTTAGGCATGCTTTCGTCCGACCATATTTTACAAAGAAGCTGATGCATACTCCTTAACAGTTCTTCGCCACCGTGTTTGAATAGCTCGACCGGCAATGCATCGGCCCCCGCCGCTTTGCTGTTCTTCAGGCGGGCAATTGCTATTCGAACTTCTTCATGGTCAGGCAATGGAACGTCTGCTCCATCGTCATCGATTAGGGAATCGGGTTCGCCTTTTCCTAGCGTTGTGCGTTTACTGCCATTCACCAGGCTGGAGAAGTGTTCCCTCCATAATTTAAGTATGCTCTGGGCATCGGTGACTAGATCACCTTTGGGAGTTCTACAAGAGTAAGCTCCGGTCGTGAAACCTTCTGTAAGCCGCCGCATTTTTTCGTAAAATTTTTGAGCATTACTCAGGCATTTCCGCCTGCTTCTGCGTCTCGCTGCCCACCATCATGTTAAATGCGCAGCAAAAAAACCTTAAACAATATCAACAATTAATGAGCCTTCAAAATATATAAATAAATAAAGTGTGATTTTTACTAAAAAACATTCGTACAACGGTAGCGGTTATCTGAGTTTGGATGCAAACTATAAAGCAACAGCAGCAGCAGTACCAGCAAATACAACAAAAGCAACAGCAGAACAAATAAGAGTAAGAAAAATACATATATAATATCTTAAAATTTTTTATAGTAAGTAAGAAAATACAAAACATGTGTTAAACTTATCGCACAATATTGTAAAATTAAAAATTCAATCGTGCGTGTACAGAGTGTTGCAAAATCGAAGTCAAATATGTTTCACTTAAACAGTGACTCCAAAACTGTAACGACAAAATTGCTGATGTGTCTCGACTAGATTTCTTCTCAAACTATACAAGATCAATTAAAATACACAGTAGGAACTTATTACATAAAACTAAGTTGAATCAAAATAAATGCGAAACTTTTTATTTGTTATATAATTTTCACTCGAAATAAAATTTTATCAAAATGGAATCATCCACCATACCATTTTTTCAACTCACTTTGAACTGCATTAATGAAATTGCAGACTTTAATGGACGAGATCCAAACCAATTAACAGACTTCATTAAGCAAATTGAAGACATATTATCCACAATACTAACTTTTGATGTAGGTAATCAAAAAATATTATTCAATTTTCTGAAAGGAAGATGCGTAGGAAAAACTAGGGAAATAATTCACAGATATGGACAAGTTAGTGATTGGGAAACATTAAAACAAATACTTCTGAGCGATTTCGAGGAAAAGAGAAGTTCAGCGGAACTTATGGATGAGTTGAAAACCATCAGTCTTGACTCAACAATAGATAATTACTATTTTAAAATAAATAAAATAAGGAATATACTTCATAATGGTCTAAATTTCTCAACGAATGAAGTTAATAGGACAGCACTGAAATCATTTAAGGAACATCTCCCAGAACCCACTAAAACTATAATTAAAGCAACAGACCCGGATAGCCTAGAAAAGGCATAAAAAAGCCTAGACATCAAGGCTTCACAGCGCTAGGGCAACAAAGGAAAGATCCTAACCCAAATAGCTATCGTAGTACTAATTTTAGCGATAATGTTAACTATAGAGCATTTTCCAAACCCAACCAAAATATGAATAATATCCCCACTTATAATAGCAGTTATAATAGACATAACAATTATATACCACAAAACAAGTATAACGGTGGCTATGTCCCAAGGAACAAAAATAACAATAACAACAATTATATGCCACAAACCAGGTATAACGGTGGCTATGTCCCAAGGAATGTTGGCAATAATTATAACAGTGGCAACGGATCAAGCCAAACTAGAATGTCATACCAGAAAACAAACACAAATTATAACCAACAGGGAAATTTCAATCCACAGAGAAACTTTAATCAGCAAAGAGACGGGAATCAAACGCGGAATTACAACCAATCAGGAAATTATAATCGGTCCGCAATATCAAATCGCAATGGATATTGGCAATGCAAATACAAATCTTCAGTGGGATCCACAAAACAATTACCCTATATAATAATATGTATAAGAATGTTACATTTCATCATTGACACTGGAGCAGAGTTCAGTTTGATCAACGAAAATGTTTGTAACCCGAAATGGAAGACGAGTGTATGTAGATGTGCAAGTCACAGCTATGGGAAGAAAAACGGAAGTTATGAAACTTTACAGATTCGCAATATTTAAAGAATTTAATAAAAAATAAATCATATGTGAATTCCTGGAATGTAATTTTAACAAGAACTTTGACGGACTCATTGGTAACAATATCTTAACTAAGATAAATGCGATAATAGACTACCCAAACAGAATAATAAAAAAAATAAAACAATACTGACTTTTAATCTAACAAAAAAAAAAAAGAAATATATAACGAAATAAGCTATAAAGACAATGGGGTGGAAATCTTCTGTAATAACATAAAAGATAAATGTGTCACAGAATTCGTTGACACCAATCACCTTAACGGTATAGACAGAAATAGACTTATAAATATACTAAAAAGATATAGAAGCGTATTTTACAACGAAGATGATAATTTAACATTTACAAGTTCAACAAAACATAGAACCAAAAATGATATTCCGGTTTACTCTAAAATCTACCGATACCCAGAAATACACAAACCGGAAACAGAAAAACAAATGGAACAAATGTTAACCCAAGGTATAATTAGAACACCCTCTAGTCCTTACAACAGCCCTATTTGGCTGGTACCAAAGAAGCTGGACGCAACCAATGAACAAAAATGGCGTCTTGTGATCGACTACAGGAAGTTGAACAGGGTAACTACGGAAGACAGATTTCCACTTCCAACAGATTTTCCACTCTCGACTTAGCCAAAGGTTTTCATCAAATTGAAATGAACAAACGCGACATACATAAAACAGCTATTCACGACTGCAAATGGACATTATGAATTCCCGGCAACGTTTCAAAGGCTCATGAACGATATATTAAAAGAATATATCGGCAAAATTTGCATTGTGTACATGGACGATATTCTAGTATTTTCTACGAGCGTAGAAGAGCACCTAGAATCATTGAGCAAAATTTTAATGAGAATAAAAGAAAAAAATCTAAAGATCCAATTAAATAAATGCGATTTCCTAAGACAAGAAACTAAATTTCACTTAATTACAAAAGATGGTATTAAGCCAAACCCACAAAAAGTGGAAGCAATAGAAAAAATTCTACTTCCAAGAAGCGTTAAGGAAATAAAAGCATTTTTAGGTATTACGGGATACTATAGGAGATTTATTAAAGATCACTCTAAAATCACTCATAGTGTGAGCCACTAAATATTTTCGCCCATACCTTTTTGGTCACAGATTTACCATTAAAACAGACCATCGTCCATTGGTTTGGTTAAATAATATAAAGGAACCTAATTCAAAATTACAAAGGTTGAAAATTAAACTCAATGAATTTGATTTCGATATTTTATACATTAAAGGTAAAGAAAAAGTAATTGCAGATGGTCTAAGCAGACTAAAATATGAAAATAATAATATGGTAGAATTGAATTTAAATGAGATATTCAAAGACGACGACGTAGACGCTGTACATACTGCAGAAACGGATAGTACATATTTCAAAAAAATAACAGAAAATGCAATCCATATTACAAAAATCAACTTATAATTCAAAGAGCGCAAAAGCAATCAATAACAAAGAAAATAATACATCAAAGGAAAATAAGAAACATAATAAACATAACACTTGCAATCGACATTTTAAAAATAATGCAAGAGAACCTACCGGAAAAAGGATTAATCGTAATTTAGTCCAGATGACAAATTGTTTTTACAAATTCAAGAGTGATAATGTATATAAAATTTTTCGGAAATAATCAAATAATGAAATCAAACATAATTTTAAAAGATGTAACAGACAAAGGAGAACTCTTAACATTGATAGAAGAGAAACATTTGGAAAATAATCACTACTACCCCAAATTACAAAAAGAAATACAGAAATACATCAATAATTGTGAAAAATGCAATAAGGCGAAGTTCGACAGAAACCCTATCAAACATAGTTTAAATACTACGGAAACTCCTAAAAAATTAAATAGTTCATTTTGATATTTGGTACTCACAAAGAGGCATAATGTACCTTACAAGCATCGACAAATTAACGAAATATGCAGCAGCCAAATCATTAAAGAACAGAACTAGGATATCAATTGTAAATGCCACAAAGGAAAGAATTCAATATTTAGGCAAACCAGAAACTTTAGTAACAGACAATGAATTAGATACAGTACCAATAAAAAAATTCTTAAAAAATAATAAAATAAACCTACACCTAACGACCACTTATAATAAAACAGAAAATGCAGATGTTGAAAGATTACACTTAACTTTAAATAACTCTTTTTTTATTGAAACGTAACAAGATATGGTTTTACATTTCATTCGAATTACAACTAGTGACAAGTGTACTAACAAGCAATATTTTTCATAACTTATAAGGTAAAACAATAAAAGCTCTATTAAGAAGCTTTTTCAAAACTAAACTTTGTACTAAAAACTAAATATTATAATATTTGTTATTTGCTTAGAAGATCGTGGAACGTTGTTCTTTTCAATCGGCGCCTGCTATTTGTGGCCTCTCCTAGCTGTCGGGCTTCAGACGTTTCGCGAATGACTTCCTGAACCGTTTTTATGTGAATTTCACGATGTAGATCTGAGTTCCGTATGTATGACGGGGCATTTACAATTTTTCGCAGAACTTTGTTTTGGAATCTTTGCACCATTTCGATGTTTAACGGTGCAGCGTATCCCCATAGCTGAATTCCGTATGTCCAAATGGGCTTCAACGTTTGATTGTAGACTAAAATTTTATTTGGGGTTGTTAGGGGTGATTTCTTGCCGATTAACCAATTTATTTTGTTGTATTTTAGTTTTAGTTCTGCAACTTTTCTTTGTATATGCTCCTTCCACTTTAACTTGCAGTGTCAAACCAAGATATTTCGCCGAGGTGGAGTACGGAATTACTTCATTCCCAATATATAAGGGGATATACGTATCCGGTTTGTTAGTGAAGTTTATATGTATAGACTTCAACTCGTTGAGAGTAATATTCCATTTTTGTGTCCATTCTACAATTAGGTTAATTGAAGACTGCATTCTGTTTGACGACTCAACTACATTTTTACCAGTAGTAATGATGCAGGTATCATCTGCAAATGTGGCGATTGTGCTGTTTGGCGGCGTAGGCATATCATTAGTAAACAAAATGTATAAAAGTGGTCCCAGGGCGCTTTCTTGGGGTACACCTGTTTTTATTGGCTGTAACGTAGTATATGATTGTCCCTGCTTGATTCTGAAGTAGCGGTTACTCAGGTAAGAGGCAACTAGCTCAGTTAGATATTGTGGGAAGAGAAGTTTTAATTTATTTATGAAGTAAGCCATGGTGCCATACTCTATCAAACGCCTGAGATACATCAAGAAAAACAGCTGTGCAAATTTGCTTTTTTCCATCGCATCCTCAATTATATCTGTTATTCGATGAATCTGATCGATTGTAGAATGTTGCGATCTAAATCCAAATTGGTGGATTGGTATAAAGTCGTTTGCTTCAATTATGTTCTGAAGTCTTTTTATAATTACAACTTCAAGTAGTTTGGACAAAATAGGCAACAGTGAGATTGGACGATACGATGATTTTTCCTGTGCGCTTTTCCCGGGTTTTTGTACCATAATTATTTCAGATACCTTCCATGACAATGGAACGTACCTGAGATTTAAGCAAGCGTTTATTATCGATGTTGGCTTTTCTAATGCTTTCCGCGTTAGATTTTTCAGTACCTCAGCTAACACCATGTCGAAGCCGGGAGCTTTTCTTGGCTTAAATCTACTTTTAATTATATTTTCCACTTCTTTAATTGTTGCTGGTTGGATTTCTTCTATGCATTGCGATTCTTCCATCTGAGGTGATGTTCCATGGAACAGAATAGGACTAAACGTTTTATTGAGTTTCTCTGAAAAAACTTCCGTTTTTCTTCGTCGCTTTTGGCCCAGGATCCGTTTGGCTTTTTGCATTTGACAATATTGGTTTCCTAGAATTTTTTACTGCTTTCCAAAGGGAATAATCTGATTGTTTGTTTGGCGTTAGTTTCTCAATATAATTAGAAATACTTTGATTTGTGAATAACTTTATTTTAGTACTGAGAACCTTGGTTAAATTGTTCAATTCTGTTTTATATTGGGGAATTCGGGTGATTTGCCATTTTTTGCGTAGTTTTCTCTTTTTCTTTATGAGATCTAAAATGTCCGATGGATATTTAATATTAAAGTTTTTTTGTTTAGGAACGGGAGTACTTTTCCAAGCCGATTCCTGAATTGCTTTCGTAAATGTATGAACTTCAACTTCTAACATATCTTGAGTTGTTATATTTACTTCAATTCAATATTTTTGTCGAGCATCACTTTGAAATACTCCCAATCCGTATGCCTATTAGAAAGATAAGGCGGTATGTCGATTTCTTTTAGATGGCCATTTAGGATTAGATATACTGGCGAGTGGTCCGAATTTAAGTCCAATCCATTTTCAATAGTAATGAATGTCTTGGATATTTGTCGAGTGATGAAAAAGTCGATCAAGTCAGGTAATTTCCGTGTAGCGGAAGGCCAGTAACTCGGCTTGCCAGTAGATAAGAAGTCGCATCCAGTGGCCGTAACAGCTTTAAATAGCTTTCTCCCCTTCGGTGTCGTAACTCTTGAACCCCATTGTGAGTGTTTTGCGTTAAAATCACCACCCATGATGAATTTCCCATGGTGTTTTAATATAAGTTCTGTGTACAAGTTCATTTTAATATTGTGTCTAGGTGGGCTATATATTGCGGTAGTGGTTATTTTTCCGAAGCTAGATTCAATCTATATGGTCGCAGTTTGGAATTATGGGATACTTATATTAATTTCTTCGTAGAGGGGAATATTATTTCTGATAATTATGGCACTCTGTTATTTGGGTGATTCGAGCAATACGTCTTGTAGTTTTTAAATCTAACAAAAGTCTCATTTGTAAAATGGGTTTCTGATATAAGACAAATATCAATTTTTTCAACATGGAGTAATGTCTCTAATTCTTTACTACGTTTGAGGAAGCCATTTGCATTCCAGGTCATAATTTTCATCGGCTTAATTTTTGCGGCTTATTTTCGCTGTGCTGTCGCTCAAGTTTAGTAAGACGTTCGTGGGTAAGTCTATTTTGCTTTTCTAGCTTATTAAGCTTGTTGAGAATTAACGAAGAATTACCAGTAGTATCACCAGTGGCATTCGTATTTGTTTGATTTTCAGACAGATGTTTTTGAGCTTTATGGCACCTTTAGTTATGCTGGCAAATGAGGGCTTTCCAGATTGATGATTTACAGTAATGCCTTCTTTCTGAGGAGCAGTGGAAATGGTTGTACTTAAGCGGTTTGGTTCAAATTTATGCTCTTTATTTTTCCCAGCCGCGTTTTTAATTTTTTGAAGTTGCTTTGCCACTTCACATCCCCTATATTTCGTAGGGTGATTTTGACTACAGTTACAGCATTCTGGCGGTAGTTAGGCAGGTTTTGTGCAGCTTAGTGTTGAATGATTTCCGGCGCACTTTACACATCTCGGTGGTTTACAAGAATAGCTTCTAGTTTGACCGAATGCCTGACAGGATTTACACTGCGGCTCAAGATTCGATGGCTTGATGGGCTCGAGTTTAACGACAGAATTTAGTATATGTTTGATTTCGTAAATTTTCTTAATGTTCTTTGTAGGTTCAAAACATAAGATAAACATATTTAACGGGTTTTTGTTTTATATTAAAGTTTGTTTAAGACTTTCTTAACTTTAAACCCTTGCTTTTAAAGGTCTGTGATAATACTTTCAGGCTCACATGAGTGATGAAGGTCTTTTACCATTACGCGTATATCACGCGATTGTTTGTCTTCGTACGAGTACCAAGGAATTTTCGAATCGTTTAATTTACTTGTAAGTACTCTGCAGTCGGAACTATCTGAAAGATTTATTTTACAGGAGTTTGGGCCAGTGAGCTTGGGTGTGTAAGATTTTTTTTTTACATCTGCGTTAATTAAGAAACGCGTCAGGGGTTGGTTAAATTTTTCCGATATTATAATTGGCGGAGGGCGATGGTTTACTTTTGTATCTGTTTTATCTTCCGCTGTTCCATCCGGAATCGGAGACTTCAGTGTTACATCCGGTGAAGAGTCTGCTTTGCGTTTCTTACTCTCCCTACTTTTTTTCTTTTTAAGAGCCAACTTGTTTCTTTTTCAAACTCTTCTTCGTCTGTTTCGGCAGCAAAGGTCGATTTTGATGGAGAAGAAGAAGTTTCATTTACATATTTGGTTAGCGATTTCTTTAAGTCTTCATTTTGAAGTTTAAGTGCCGTATTTTCGTTTTTCAATCCATTGTTCAACATTTCTATTTATTTAATACGTTCGAGCAACATACCTATTTGGTTACATTGTGTACCCCCACCGGGAGGCGGAGTTTGTATGTCCATCACGATTTTATTGAATTGTGGTTACGTCAAAGAAACTGCCTTATCAACTGCTTTACCGACTTCACGTGTAGATAATGTAGTGTACCTGGCAACTTACAACTCTGCGTTGACAGCTGTTTTGCCGTGCGACAGAAACAGCTGATACCCAATTTAGATGTTCGGAGGAGAACCCTTGCGCGAAAATTAATTGAGTGTTTTTAATTTGGTGTTATTTTTTGTTATTGTTTTAAATTTCCAAAAGTTATAAATCACTTATGTTTTTTACTATTTTTGCAGAAATTTCGAGTAAATTGATATAGCGCGCGGCGCCAACGATGAAAAGGTCCTTTGAATGAACACTTAAGACTTTTTAATGCTGATGCAAATAGCTACGACAATTTGAAATACATACATTCTACGACAAAAAGAGGCCAATTGATTTCATAAATAACTTACTTTTCGAACAAGAACTAAACAAACTCCCGGAAAGATTACAAAAGCAAAAAGAACATATAATAAATAATATCAATAAAAAAGAAGACAGGGTAAACATCCAAAGAATCATAGAGTTAACAAAACACAACCAAGATACAAGGGAGTAGACAACTTAAAAGAAGAGGGAAATCACTTAATATCTAAAGATTCGAAGTTTAAAAAAGCATATAAGACTCAAGTTAAACGAAAATTTAAATTTCAGGTTGGCGAAAATTACAATACTTTTAACAATAATAACGGCAATCAATGGACTTCTACAAATAAACAAGCTCGAAAACCAATGGGGATACGCTAAAATAAGTATCAGAAAGATAGAGATAGTGAATAAAACTTCAACGGTAATCCATATAATCCACCCCAAGGAATTTAAGCATCCCCGGAGGATGGGGTCATGTGTAGAAGTTCACGCAAGTGAGGAAAGTTCTCTGATCGCCATTCACTTGGGAGTGGCCAGAAACGATTCTTTTACATATGACTCAAGCAGCTCACGACTTCCGGTCTTTGACCAAGTATCCTCTGGGTAGCCTAAGAACATCCGTTTGAAGGCGAGCTAAAGTGAGAAGGCGAAACACCCCTGCATAGGGTTGTGCGCTGGGTTTGGGACCCGCCACGTAAAAAAACACCCCCAATGAAAGGAAAAAAACAGCCTCGGATGAGAGCCTCCCCTTTTGATGACGACCATGGCAAACGAAATAAGGACTATGATTTGAGGGCATGCACCTGGAATGTCCGGTCCCTTAATTGGGAAGGTGCCGCTGCCAAGCTGGTAGATGTCCTCGTAAAGATAAAGGCTGACATCACCGCCGTCCAAGAAATGCGATGGACGGGACAAGGACAGAGACGAGTAGGTCCTTGTGACATTTACTACAGTGGCCATATAAAGGAGCGCAAGTTTGGTGTTGGATTCGTGGTGGGAGAGAGACTCCGTCGCCGAGTACTATCATTCACTCCGGAGAATGAACGTCTAGCCACAATCCGCATCAAAGCGAGGTTCTTCAACATATCGCTGATTTGCGCCCACGCCCCGACGGAAGAGAAGGACGATGTGACCAAAGATGACTTTTATGAGTGCTTGGAGCGCACTTATGAGAGATGCCCCCGCCACGATGTCAAAATCGTGCTTGGCGACTTCAATGCCAGGGTGGGCAAAGAAGGTATCTTTGGCACTACGGTCGGTAAATTCAGCCTCCACGCGGAAACATCCCCAAATGGGCTGAGGCTGATCGACTTCGCCGGGGCCCGAAATATGGTTATCTGTAGTACTAGATTCCAGCATAAGAAGATACATCAAGCTACCTGGCTGTCTCCAGATCGAAAAACCACCAACCAGATCGATCATGTTGTGATAGACGGAAGACACGTCTCCAGTGTTTTAGATGTGCGTGCGCTCCGAGGTCCTAACATCGACTCGGACCACTATATTGTTGCAGCCAAAATCCGCACCCGCCTCTGTGCAGCAAAAAACGCACGCCAACAAACACAAGGATGGTTCGACGTCGAGAAGCTGCAATCACAACAGACAGCCGAACGTTTTTCTACTCGGCTTGCACTCCTGCTCTCTGAGAGCACTCGTCAACAACTCGGTATAAGGGAACTGTGGGACGGCATTTCAAACTCCTTACGTACAGTTGCAACCGAAACCATTGGTTTTCGGAAAGTGCAGAAGAACAGCTGGTACGACGAGGAGTGCCGTGTCGCAGCGGAGAGAAAACAGGCTGCCTACCTCGCAACGTTACGATCGACCACAACACGTGCGGGATGGGATAGATACCGAGAGTTGAAGAGGGAAGCGAGACGCATTTGTAGACAGAAAAAGAAAGAGGCCGAAATGCGTGAGTACGAAGAGCTTGATAAGCTGGCCGACAGGGGTAATGCTCGAAAATTCTACGAAAAGATGCGGCGGCTTACAGAAGGTTTCAAGACCGGAGCATACTCTTGTAGAACCCCCCAAGGTGATCTAGATACCGATGCCCAGAGCATACTTAAATTATGAAGGGAACACTTCTCCAGCCTGCTGAATGGCAGTGAACGCACAACACCAGGAGAAAGCGAACCCGATACCCCAATCGATGTCGATAAAGCAGACGTTCCATTGCCCGACCAAGAAGAAGTTCGAATAGCAATTGCCCGCCTGAAAAACAACAAAGCGGCAGGGGCCGATGGATTGCCGGCCGAGCTATTCAAACACGGCGGCGAAGAGCTGATAAGGTGCATGCATCAGCTTCTTTGCAAAATATGGTCGGACGAAAGTATGCCCAACGATTGGAATTTAAGTGTGCTATGCCCAATCCACAAAAAAGGAGACCCCACAATCTGCGCCAACTACCGTGGGATTAGCCTCCTCAACATCGCATATAAGGTTCTGTCGAGCGTATTGTGTGAAAGATTAAAGCCCACCGTCAACAAACTGATTGGACCTTATCAGTGTGGCTTTAGACCTGGTAAATCAACAACCGACCAGATATTCACGATGCGCCAAATCTTGGAAAAGACCCGTGAAAGGAGAATCGACACACACCACCTCTTCGTCGATTTCAAAGCTGCTTTCGACAGCACGAAAAGGAGCTGCCTTTATGCCGCGATGTCTGAATTTGGCATCCCCGCAAAACTAATACGGCTGTGTAAACTGACGTTGAGCAACACAAAAAGCTCCGTCAGAATCGGGAAGGACCTCTCCGAGCCGTTCGATACCAAACGAGGTTTCAGACAAGGCGATTCCCTATCGTGCGACTTTTTCAACCTGCTTCTGGAGAAAATAGTTCGAGCTGCAGAACTTAACAGAGAAGGTACCATCTTCTATAAGAGTGTACAACTGCTGGCGTATGCCGATGATATTGATATCGTGTTAAAAATCATTTATTTGCGATTTATCCACATTTTTTTTCAATGTAGCGTAGTTTGTTTCGGTGCGTAAATGTACAGAGCGGATAGTTTTCCAACTTGAGAACGCGCCACATACTCGTATGCTGGCCGTGTGAAAAACATGGCATTTCCAGATTTATGTCACACACTTCCAGCGACTATCATTGTGTCCTGTTGATTGTCATTTCAAATGCAACTTTCCCTAGAAACTGAATAGGTTTGAACTGAAATGGCAAATCGTTGGAACTCAAAGGAATTCGTAACATCAAGCGGTCTGCCCCTTGTATTCGATAGCTGCGTTACAATCAATCGGGTTCCATTACACAGTTTCTTATCAAAAACGATTTGAAGTGTCCTCGGCAATGTCATTTTTATTCGTATCCCATAATTGACGCTAATTTGAAGGCTGATATGTCGAAATGATCATGGCGATCGTCCATCGTTTGATTCTATTGATTATATCACAATACGCAATGACTCAATTGAAATTGAACCGCGTACATTTATCAATAGCAACCGAAGGTAGAAACAATCGGCGTTTTTCGGGTGGATTGTGTAAATTCGCCCTAAGGCATTAGTTAAAAACACACCTGGATGCCAATCTACTGGTTGGCCTTGCTTTCTGCGTAGCTATTTCTTCGACAATACATTCCATGTATAATATCACGTAATTTTCGAATAGAGCAATGTTCTCGCAAATGGATCACTGACGAAAGTTGAGAAAAAACTCATCAATGTTAATTTTGTTGCTGGCGCTGTTTCCACTGCCTGTAATGTATTCTAAGGGCTAAAATACGCTCTTTGGCCATTCTTCAAATGAACTGCGAGATGCAGAACAGTCGGAAAACGTTCATGAATTGCAAAGGTAAATACATCATAAAATGCTTCATTGCACTTCACACATCGACTTATTTGCTAGTTGCTTATCTCATCTCGTTGACGGCCATACGTCTTTTGGTGACGTACTTGCAAACTTACTTGACGATTTCGCAAACTGCAATATATAGATAATATAGATTCGCTGCTTCAAAATAAAGTTCAAAACAAAGTTTCATCACTTTGTATGTGATGTGATATCATGCCATGTGATGTGACATCACGTCCCTTTTGTCTGGGAAATAGAAAAGGGCTGTTTTTAGAGTTTTCCCGGATATTATTCGATTATTTCTCGCCTTTTAGACCTACCCTGGACTACGACAAACATTTTAAGACCAAAATCAACCAATCGCGTCCAACATACGCTCTAGCCATTTTTAATCACCACCATGAAGAAGATGATTTTTCATCAAAAATAATCATGAGTGATGAGGCCCATTTCCATCGTAGCGGATACATTAATAGGCAAAATTTACGTTTCTGGGGTACTGAAAATCCGCGTGTAACCCACGAAGAGCTATTACACCCGCTCAAGGTGACTGTATGGTGTGCTGTTTTCGCTGGAGGGGTCATAGGACCTTTTTTCTTCAAAGACGTCATAGGTCAAACGGTTACTGTGAGTGGTGAGCGCTACAGAGCAATGAATTGCACAAGACGGTGTGACGGTACACACTGCACGTGCCACAACCGATATGCTGAAGGAATTACACTGGCCCGCAAGATCACCTGATTTGACCGCTCAAGACTTCTATTTCTGGGGCTTTTTGAAGTAGCGGGTTTATGTCAACAAGCCTCATACTCTTGCAGCTCTTAAAGACAATATTCGTCAAGAATGTGAAGTTCTGGCCAAAGTGATGGAAAATTCCATAAAAATGGTTCAAATGACAATCAACTGTGGTGGCGGCTATTTACTTGATATCATATTTTTGACTTGATGTAAAAAAATTTAAAAGACAAAATAAAAATAATCCACAAGCAGAATCAAAGTTTTTAATTCTTTAAAAAAATTACAGCCAAAAACATCGGAAGGTTATTTTTGCGCCATATGTATATAAAAATAAGTTGAGTTATAGCTGACTCCTCTTTGAAGTTGGTCGCCTTGTCGTGGCGAAGGGGCTTAAGTAAGAGTAAAGTGTGCATCCCAAAGGAAACGCACTCTAATCTTACGAACTAAGAGGGACACTTCATAATTTCCCACAATAGTGATATAGATGAATAAACCCTAGGTTTTACGCCCATCTCTTATTGTGGAATTATGAGGATACCCGAACCAACACCACCCTAAGCCAAGGTGTCGAGGTACAGGTGCTAAGGGCTGAATGGTCAGCGGGGGGTAATAAATAGCTGATCGCGAACGGTCCCCTCCGATGCCCAGGCGAGGTCGGTGGTATAAATAGCCTTCTCTCCGTATACCGGCTCTGCGGACAAGTGACCAACCTTTTCCGGCTTACTCGTGGGACCAAAACATGAACGTAACCAACAACATAACAACAACTACAACAACAACCATGACGACAACAGCGACGACTACGGACAAGAGTTACAGGAATCCTATTACAGAATCCGAGGAGGATGAACTGCTTGCCTCAAGCCAGGACCAAGTAAGAGTACTACCGGACGTACCAACCAAAGTACACCGGTAGATACAGAAGAGAAAACATCAAATTTAAGGGAGGAGGCGTCCACCTCCAATGCTGCCATGAGCATCAACCAAAGTGCACTGGTGGCTAAAGGAGAGAGCAAAAAGAAACGCAAAAAATCCCAGAATCAGCTGAGGAAAAACCAGTACCAGAGGACGGTGTTCATACTAGGGAAGAAAGCCAAAGACCAGGCAGCCGGTACCCTAGTTGATAAGACTGAAACAAAGCGCCTCAAATCTATTGTAGAGGAATATGAAAGCTACCTGAAAAGGAAGCAATCACAACCTCAAGTAGAGAGCAAACGAGAGAGCACTTCTCAGAAGAGAAATCGCTCCACCACAGAAGTACCCGGAACTCAGCCCAAAAAACCAAGGAGGAGTGAGGGTGAACACAGCAGCACAAGAGTGGTAAGGCATTTCTGCGATGTAGCCAGGGATAGCCAGCAGATGGCCATTATAGATGGGAAATCCTCCTCTCCGAGCACTATCCAGGAGAGATGGGTGGAGATCGACGTCAGATTGTCGAGTGTGGTGCTAAGCTATGTACTCGACAATCCTGCGGGTCCTCACCAGGAGTTTGACTCCTCTGAGAACCTCAAGGGCTACAAGGTCATCAAGTGCGCGGACCAGGCCTCGCTAGATTTCCTGACGGGTAGTGTTGCTAAAATTAGCAACGCCTTTGTAGGCCTCCAATTGAGGCTTATACCCGCCAGGGATATTCCAAAGAGGCCTCGGGCTCGCATTTGGTTACCCCCACTAGAGGAGCCAGGCGAAAAACTCCTGAGGTGCATTAAGCTGCAGAACAAATCTATACCTGGTATAGATGAGTGGCAGCTTATAAAGGAGGAAAAACCGAACAAAGCGAGCAAGCCAATACTAGTGGCCATTTGCGATGAGTCCATTGAGGCTCTGAAGAAGACTGATAACAAAATCAGCTTCGGAATACGCAAGGCAGGACTAAAAATCTTCCAAGGCGACAAAGCGGCTGACGAAGACGACACGGAAGAGGTCGATGACGCCAGCCAGTTACTAAGGAATGTGGGCATTGAAGAACCCCGAGATGCCCAATAACAACAACATAAGATGCGTATAGATTAATCTGCAGCACTCGAAGAGTGCTACAGCGAATCTGACAACCCTCGTGAACGAGGAGGGCATCGACATCAGCCTAATACAGGAGCCCTGTGTCAATGAAGATACCATAAAAGGGCTAAACAGCAGCAACTATAACCTGTTTTACACACGGAACAGAGGTAAACCTAGGGCATGCATTCTTATCAATAAAAGTCTAAATGCATTTCTTTGTACTAATTACAGCACAGCATATATCACAGTGGTAAAGGTGAAACAGAAGGAAAAGCCCTTCTTCTTGGTCTCGGCCTACTTGGCCCATGACGAAGACATACCACCGGTGCCGCTCACCAGGCTAGTAGAGGAGAACAAGAAGGATGATGTCCTAATAGGGTGTGATGCAAATGCAAGGCACACCGTATGGGGTAGCTCCAGTATAAACACCAGAGGTGAGTCACTCTCGCAGTATATTTTGAATAGTAATCTAAGTATATGCAATAAGGGCGATAAGCCAACTTTTATTTTCCCAAGCTCCGATAGGTTTCCGGGGTGGGAGGAAGTTCTTGACCTCACGCTATCAACAGACACAGACAGTCTCGTTGTGGATAACTGGAGGGTATCCGATGAGCCTTCCATGTCGGATCACTCCTGGATACTCTTCAGCATCCGCGAGAGGTACAGTGCGCCTCTCACATACCGGAACCTTAGAAGAACGGCATGGGGAAAATTTACCAGTATAGGAACAAAATGCCTCGAAAAGGGAGGCTATACGAGTATCAGAAATCCCGAGGAACTAGATTCAGAAGTAGAGAAGTTGGAAAAAATCTTAATCACAACTTTTAACAAAACTACTCCGCTAACAGTTTTGAAAAAGAGAAAGTCTCTTCCTTGGTGGAATAGTGAACTCAAGAATTTTAGAACATAACTAAGGAAAGCTTTCAATGAAAGTTTTAGAACCAAAATTTGGCAGCCATATAAAGACATTATGAAGGAATACAAAAAAGCAGTCAGGAAAGCTAAAAATGACTCATGGCGATCCTTCTGCACACCGATAGAAAGCTTCAAAGAAGCCGCTAGGCTGAGTAAAATACTATCCAAAGACCATATTAATACTGCCTACATTAGGGCGGAGGGAAGTGATTGGACCTCCTTGGAAAAAGAGTCTCTGGAGGTACTAATCACAACACACTTCCCCGGGAGTCAGCAAACACCTTCAATGAGGGTTTAACTAGAACCACCGGAGAACGCAGCTGACTATCGAAGCCAAATAGTAGACAAAATGAAAATCAAATATGCCATAATCAGTTTTGCACCATTTAAAGCGGCAGGTCCTGACGGGATTATGCCAATAATGCTGCAAAAACTGGTAGAACCAATGGTTCTAAGGCTTGAAAATATATACAAAGCGAGCATTCAACTATCTTACATCCCAAGAAGTTGGAAAAGGAGCAAAGTTGTGTTCCTTCCGAAACCAGGCAGAAGAACACACGAGAATGCCAAGGATTTTAGACCTATAAGCCTTACCTCATTTATGCTGAAGGTACTAGAAAGGCTAACAGATCTACACAAAGGGCCGATCAACCGAAACCGCCCTTCACGAGGTGATAAGTGTGATTGAAAAATCACTACACCACAAACAATACACCATGTCTGCTTTTCTAGACATAGAGGGCGCCTTCAATAACATAGAAGTAAATACGATAATTAATTCTCTGGCGCATGGTGGCATAGATGACACTGTGTGCAGATGGATACTATCGATGCTCGAGAATAGGCAGATTATAGCTTCAAAGGGACGCCTCAAGGGGGGGTCCTCTCTCCGCTTCTATGGGTTGCTGCGCTGAACGAAATACTCCTCCCATTAAACGGTGGAGGAGTGAAAGCAGTATCTTATGCAGACGATATATTGTTGTTGGTATCAGGTTTGTTTCCTTCAAGAGTCAGCGAGATTATGGAAAGAGTACTTCGTAGGTTAAACCTATGGGCTAAAAGCAATGGTCTAGGAGTTAACCCGAACAAAACAGAACTAATGCTATTCACAGGCAGAACCAAAATACCTCAGTTTCACCTTCCGGTACTAAACGGCACAACACTCACCCTATCCCCAACAGCTAAATACTTGGGGGTGTTGATCGACACCAACCTGTCCTGGAAAATAAACATAGAAAAAAGAATAAACAAAGCATACATGGCCTATTATACTTGTAAGAAAATCGTCAACAAGAATTGGGGCCTCAAACCAAGTACAATCATGTGGATGTACACGGCGGTCATACATATGGAGCTCTGGTATGGTGGCCAGCGCTAAACAAACAATACAATATTAGAAAATTAAATGGAATACAAAGAGCAGCATGAGCGGGTGTTACGGGCGAAATCAGGTCATGTCCGACTGATGCGCTCAATGTGATCCTGCAATCAACTACCAATGGACATTTTTATTCAAAAAACAGCTGCTATTGCGGCAATAGGAATAAAAGAATTGGGAGGTTGGAATCGGCAGAACTAAGAACATAGTGTAATTCTAAACAAGCTCACTATTAATAAATCAGACTACATTCTTCCAAAGCTGGATTTCAACAGACACTTCCATGTGAAGATACCATCTAGACGAGAATGGAGAAGAGGTCCAATTGCAGAGGAGGATACCACCTCAGTCTATACCGACGGGTCCAAAATGGACTGCGGAGTGGGCACGGGGGTTTTCTCCGCTGATCTGGGCATATCTCTCTCTATACGTCTACCGAACTCGGCTAGCATCTTCCAAGCAGAAGTACTATGCATAGAAAAAGCCTGCGAAGTTCTATTAGAAAACCACGGGAATATACATAAAGCAACTATATTTACCGATAGCCAGGCGGCCCTCCTGGCACTGTCTTCGCCCATGACAAATTCCAGTATAGTTCAAAACTGCAAGAGAGCATTAAGCTCAATAAAAGACAAGCTCCAACTAAACTTGATCTGGGTTCCCGGCCACAGGAACATTTTCGGTAACGAAAAAGCAGATGAGTTGGCAAAGGCGGGAGCTTTTCTCAACGAATCCGACTCGGTGCTAATACCAAGCCCGCTAGGATCGATCAAAGGAGAGATCAATAGACAATTTCAACAAGTTGCAAATAACAGATGGAAAAACATTACAAAATGCCTCATAACTAAACAATTATGGCCAACATATGACAGGAAAAGAACCAACGACTTATTAAATAGGTCAAGAAGAAGTATTTACAGAATAACAGCTACCACAACGGGGCACTGGCCATTTGGGGAACATGCGTCCAAAATGGGTATGCCCCACAACGATATCTGCCGTGGCTGCGGAGTAGCAGGGAACAAGGAAACAATCTTCCACTTTCTCTGCGAATGCCCAGCTCTAGCACAGATCCGACACAAAGCACTCGGAATCCACTAAGCACCAAATCTTGAATGGATTTCCACCAAAAGCATATCGGACATAAGTAGTTTCATTGAAATCTTAAAATGGTTTGAGAGAGTAGGTGAAACGTAATAGCAGTCACAGGAGGTTTCTATGAATAGTGTATCAAAATGGCACATTAGTGCTAATTGAGCCCGATAAGGCTGCACTCCTACCTACCTACCGATAGCTGACTAAACCGTTATATGATATGAAAAAGTTCATTTTTAATGGACTTACGAGCGTAAATTTCCAAAAAGTGACTTTCCCATATCACTTTTTTTGAATTTTTTTGTTTTGTTTTCTAATTAATTTATTTGTAAATTATTTGAATCGTTCAATTTACGTCGATTGTTTTCATTATTTCGAATATTCAAAATGTAAATTGCTGAAAATTATTTAGTGAAAGCTTTATGTGTCTTTCATACAAAGTGACCAAATACAGATTGAAATTTGTTCCGATGCCACGAGCAGATCGCGCCAATATTGGCGGCCCAAAGCACCTGTACGTGCGGAATTATGGAAGGCGGATTTATTTGTTACATTCACTTGCAATGCACAATGACCATAGATTACGGAATTATTGAATCGTAATCAATCAGCAAGATCGTCACGATGTCACAGCACAACTTTTCAAACAATAGCTATGATGTTTGATGGACTTTATTTTGAAGCAGCGTATGTATATATGTTGCTGTTAGATGCAAGATTTATTCTTTTGAGGGGCAAAAAAGATGTTCTTCAGATGGTGGATGGTGGTTACACCAGATCAAATTGATGAAATAATTTCTGTGGAAATTCCTGATCCAGAGAAAGATCCAGAATTATACGAAGTGGGGAAAACCAATCTGGTTTATGGATAATGGTTTCGCATTTCGGTGTGTATGTCTGACAATAAATGCACGAAACACTAGCCACGTGCTTTTCTTTCGGAAACGCAAACTAGAAATGATAGATATCAATCCATTATCGGTCTCGCTCACCAGACGACAATGGCAGAACATTTAGCATTCAATTAAGAGCTGTGAATAACGAAGTTGACAACACATGGATTGTACCATATTCGCCATTATTGTCTAATTCACATTCAAAGCTCATATCAATGTTAAGTATTGCAGTTTGCGAAATCGATCAAGTAAGTTTGCAAGTACGTCACCAAAAGACGTAGCGGCCAATAACCGCTATGGGCGTCAACGAGATGAGATCAGCAACTAGCAAATAAGTCGATGTGTGAAGTGCAATGAAGCATTTTATGATGTATTTACCTTTGCGATTCATGAACGTTTTCCGACTGTTCTGCATCTCGCAGTTCATTTGGAGAATGGCCAAAGAGCGTATTTTAGCCCTTAGAATACATTACAGCCAGTGGAAACACCGCCAGCAACAAAACTAACATTGATGAGTTTTTTCTCAACTTTCGTCAGTGATCCATTTGCGAGAACATTGCTCTATTCGAAAATTACGTGATATTATACATGGAATGCATCGTCGAAGAAATAGCTACGCAGAAAGCAAGGCCAACCAGTAGATTGACATCCAGGTGTGTTTTCAACTAATGCCTTAGGACAAATTTACACAATTCACCCGAAAAACGCCGATTATTTCTACCTTCAATTGTTATTGATAAATGTACGCGGTTCAATTTCAATTGAGTCATTGCGTATTGTGAATGGTGTTTACAACTTTTTGAGAAGCATGCCATCAGTTACAAATGCTGGAACATGATAATCAATGGAATCAAACGATGGACGATCGCCATGATCATTTCGACATATCAGCCTTCAAATTGGCGTCAATTATGGGATACGACTAAAAATGGCATTGCCGAGGACACTTTAAATCGTTTTCGATAAGAATTGGAAATAGAAAAATTCCGACTGATACTTCCAGGCGTTTGATACCAATTCCATGTGCCTTTTTTCAATTCAAGCATCAAAAAATACCGATGCTTATGACTTAAACTGGAAGATTCTATGTCAAATTCTGAGAGCTTTGCGCTCATATAAAATTATCGTCTTGACAATGAATAAGAAGCCGTTAATTATCCACTAAAATTTCTAACTTCTTTGGAGAGGCTTGGTATGCCGCCGCATCATTTGCGTCTCAAAGTTGGATCAGTCATTATCATGTTATCCAATCTTCATGCGCCGAAACTGTGTAATGGAACCCGATTGATTGTAACGCAGCTATCGAATACAAGGGGCAGACCGCTTGATTCTACGAATTCCTTTGAGTTCCACCGATTTGCCATTTCAGTTCAAACCTATTCAGTTTCTAGGGAAAATTGCACTTGAAATGACAATTAACAGGACACAATGATAGTCGCTAGAAGTGTGTGACATAAATCTGGAAATGCCATGTTTTTCACACGGCCAGCTATACGAGTATGTGGCGCGTTCTCAAGTTGGAAAACCATTCTCTCTGTACATTTACACACTGAAACAAACTACGCTACATTGAAAAAAATGTGGATAAATCGCAAATAAATGATTTTTAACACAATATAAATTAAATTTTCTTTTCTTTTGAAAACACATAATTTCACGCAGAACAACGCCTGCCTAAAAGTATGAATTTAAATATAGAGCTACAAATTCAACCTCTTTCAAATGAGGAAAGCACAAGAAAAATAGTTGGTCCAATGTCAAGCTCAAAACTATAACTATACTTTTATAATCATAAGTAAGTTTCATAATTACCAGTAATAATAAGAAAACTTGACAGCATTCAAGATTAGATATTCAATGGAGACCATATTAACATACACTCCCCAGAAAAAAATAATAAATAAGCAATATTCATTTCAAGATAGACATGCATGCAGATATGTGTGTGTATGTAAGTAAATATAAATACATGTATAAGTGCCTGCACGCACTTCAAATTAGAATATAAGCAACAAATTGAAATAAAGAAAAACTCCGTCGAAGATTACACCTAAGCAAAGAAGCTCAGTGTTTTTATTTTTAACTGTAGAGTTGACATAAAGAGCCAAGAAGAAGTTGAGGTCTTTACGACACCAAACCTATATTTTATCATTCAAAACTTAGATTCACACGATCACACATACATACATATCTTCACTTTCGCGAATTCAAATCATATATCACTTATCAGTAATAACATGTGCGCGCTGCTCAGGGAAGATATTCTACCAACAATTCAAAGTTGTGTCGCTTTGACGTCGCGTCGGTACTTCGACCCTTGACAAAAAAGTGAGCTTCGGCAATTGGTTCTCCGTGTCAACGGAGATTTCGCATGATGCCCTGAGTGTATAACATAAAAAATAAAACAAAGCGTTTATTAATCAGCACTATGTGCTTCTCTTGAGCTTTATTATAAAACTGACTACACTTAACTTTAAAGTTTATAATCTAACCTATGCTTGAGCCGGCCTAAAAGGGTTTGCGCGTGTAGCGCTCACCTGCAGCTATTTGGTTTTGGGGGAGAAGACATGGTTGCGCGTGTTTCGCTTACTTAAGAATTTAGCGGATGCGCGTTTAGCGCAGTTGCACTTTTGGTTGTAATAGGACACCAAAGTATGCAAACGGTTTGTATGTTTCTAGCATATAATGTGGGAATGGAATTTATGTAGAAGTTCATAAAATATTGTGTTAACTCCTCCCTCCGAAATATCAAGCGTCCCCGCTTGATTAATTAAAAAAATGGGATGTCGTTAAGACTTCTATGCTGCGTCCTTTTAATTACTGGCATTTCAAATGATTCCGGTTTGCTAATAATTATTTCAGGCTTTACGCGCTTTTTGCATCTGAAAATTGCAATTATGGTAAGTACTAGGGCTAATAGTCCAAAATGAGTGAATAAACTGGATTTCACTAAAAGATTCAGAGAACTTATTTTTTTAATGTTTTTTATATTAAGCTCTTTCATAAGTTTTAAGGATAGAACTTCCTCGAACTCTGAATTTGAGTTTGAATGTTGGATTAAAGCAGGCAGTGGTCTCAAGCTATGTTGTTCTAAAGTTGTAAAATTCATGTTATTTATTCTTATAGTTTCATTAAAGATTCTTATCAAATATGATCCTCTTAATTTTCTAGTATTATTATTTGTAGTAATATTTCCTTCGAAATTATTTAAAAGTATTAATCCATTATTTATTTCTACAATATTTTTAACATGTTCCGTATTTGTTATGGTGCACTTATACGGTTTATTCCTTATTAAATTTTTTATACAATTTTCGTTTTCCAAATTAACAATTTGGGTTTGTTTGCAAATTTGTATTTCATTTATTATTTTACAATCTTTTTCTATACCATAATATTCTTCATTACATTTCAGTATTTTTTCAAAATTTATCTTTAAAATAGTTTCGTTTTTACTTAAAGGCTTAATTATAATAGATTTGCAAAAATCTTTACCAGTTTCCGGTATTTTTATCATATAAATTAGTAAGTTATGTTTTACAGCAATTTGAACATCATCAGAGATTCTTCTAACGAACCAAATTGCAGATTCTCTTCGACAAAAATTTTATTTATTCTTTGAGCTTCTTGATTGTTAATAATAACTGAGTTAATAATGTTCGCTTTAGTTAAATGAATTGCTCTTTTAATATTTTCTAACTCATCTTTGATTATGTCAATTTTAAATTTATATTGAAGTATTAGGGCGGTTTGAAATTCGTTACTACTTCCTAGAGACTTTATTATTGAGTTGCTAATTTCTGTTATATTGTTTATTCTTTCTAAAATGTTTTTGTTGATTATTAATTGTTGGTTGTTATTCTCGATTACTTCTTTAAATTTGCTGTTGATGGCTATTAAATCGTCATGGTCAGGGTTGACAGCTATCCATTTCCAGGCTGATCCTATGTAGTCTAGTGATCTTTTATTTTTGTATTTAGGTAAAATGTTATTAATTGTTATGTTGATATTACTGATTTCGTCTGTTATAAATGGGTAAAGAGGGTTGTTAGCTGGAATGTTTCGTATGAAGTTTCTGTTCAGTTCCCGTAATATTGTAGAGTATTCTGTTATGTTTGTCATGTGGATAATCCGGTATGTTCCTGTTTGAATTTTGCCAATTCCTTCCTCCATCATTACGATTTCAGACTGAGTGTAATCTAACACCTCAACCGAACCATCGCTTAGAATAAAGTTCAGGAAAAAGAGAGATCTAAAAATAATAAAAATGTTCTGAGTTAGTTTCGTATGCGGTCCTTGTGAACTATTTTGCCTGATTCTGTTTTTACCGTGGAATGTCTGTTTTCCTTAACTATATCCTCTTTGTACCTTTTTGAAAGTTTTGTTCCTAATCTTTTATTCTGTTTAACAAAAATTTTGTCTCCTGTTCTATAGTCAATAGTTTCCTTTCTATATTTGTTATGATATTGCAGGTCCTTTTCCTGTTTCTCTTTTAATTTTTCTAGAACCTTTTTCATAGTTTCTTCTCTGTTAGTGGCATTTGAGGTAGGTCTACCGAAGAATATGTCAACGGGTTTTTTTCCTGTAACAGAATGAACAGAATGGTTGTATTCGTTTACAGACCATTCCATTAATTCGTCGAAATTTTTATCAGAGTGTTCCTGTTTTAAGCATCTCATAATTTCTGATATTGTTGAATGGAACCGTTCTATTTGTCCATTCATCTCGCTTTTATAGGGTGGTGCAGTGAATATTTTTATATTGAATTCGTTTTCTAACATGAATTTTATTGGTTGAGAATTAAATGTCCTTTCGTTATCGAAAACTATAGCCTTCGGAATTCCAAAATAAAATATTATCTCTCTTAAGGGTTTTTTTATACTGTCTATACTTTTCCCATCTATTTTCTTTATAATGGCTAATTTGGAAAACTTGTCAATAGAAGTCAGTACTTTATGTTTGTCTGTTGAGAAAATGCCTATGTGAATAGTATGACCTGAATATTCTGGTAAGGGTGTAGCTCCATTACATTGTTTGGGTGGCGATCATATTTATTTTCTTTACAAACTTTGCATAATTTTGTTATTTTTTTATTTTTTTCGACATAGCGGGGAAATAATATTTTTCCAAAATCTGTAGCTTATTTTCTTTTTCGTTTCTGTGAGCACGATTATGTTCCTCGATTATTATTTTATCTTGGGCCTCGGTCTGAGTAATATCTTCAACTACTATTTGTGTGAAACGAATTTTGTAATTTGCGAAATGTAGAGGGTAGATTGATTGGATTTTTAGCATAATGGGCTCTGTGGTTTTTATACCATTGATTACCGATGGATTAAGATATTTCTTTAAAAGCGATTTTAGCGATTCTTCATTGTAGGTTGTCTCAGTTATTAAGTGCCTATGGTACGTAGGGAAAACTATTTCGAATTTGTATGAATTTTTGGAATCTTCTGATATGAAAATTTGGTTTGTGAAAACGTTAATGGGTATTTCTACTGAAGAAATTAAATTTTCGGAAGAGCTGTCACTACTGTGGACAGTCATTGAATTTAAGTAAGCGATTGGTGGTCGTGAGAGTAGGTCTGCGACGATGTTTGTGTTGCCTGGTTTATAAATGATTTCGTGGTTATATTCTTCCAATTGTGCCTTCCATCTCTTCATTTTTGCATTAGTATTTTTGTTGCTGAGAGCAAAGGTCAATGGTTGGTGATCAGTGTAAATCTTAACCTTTTTTGATCCGTATAGGAAGCATTTCAGGGACTGTAGTGCCCAAATTATTGCCAACATTTCTTTTTCATTGGCGGCAAAAGTTTCCTCTGCTCTGCTTAGAGTTCTTGACAGAAAGGATATTGGCCTACCGTCTTGGGAGATTACGGCTCCTAGAGCGTAATTTGAAGCATCCGTGGTAAGCTCAAAAGCTTTTTAGAAATCTGGATAGTGAAGTATAACATCGTCTGACTTCAAGCAATTTTTCAGGTCTTTAAAAGCTTCTACTTGTTGTGCTGTTAGATTTAAAAGTGTCCTTTTAGACTGAATCTTGGAAACTCTTCCAAGCTCTCCTCTCAGTATTTCAGTCAGGGGTTTTGCAATTTGTGCGTACGCCTTTATAAATCTGCGATAATGTCCGGTCATTCCTAAAAAGGAGCGTAAATCATGGACAGTTTTGGGCCGTGGAAAATTTATTATAGCTTCTATCTTTTTTTGTGTAGTGCGAATTCCATTTTGGCCAACTATTATACCGAGGAACTCGATTTCCTTTTTGATAAATTCACATTTATCGAACTGTACCTTTAAATGCGCTTTTTCGAGAGTGTCAAATATAATTGCAAGATCTCTAAAATGGTCTTCTTTGCTTTTGCTAAAGATAATTATGTCGTCAACATAAACGTAGCACCGAACGCCGATGTGTTTCCGTAGCACATCATCCAAAGTGCGTTGGAAAATGGCAGGCGCATTTCTTAAGCCGAATGGAAGTCGAGTAAATTCGAATTTCCCATTGGCAATAGAGAAGGCGGTCTTCTCAATATCTGCTTCGTTGAGAGCAATCTGATGGAATCCACTCTTAAGGTCAATTGTAGAAAAATACTTATTTGATCCTAGATTAGTTAGAATAGTGGTAATATCTGGAATGGGACATTTATCTGGTATGGTATCCTCGTTCAAATTTTTTTAATCCTGAGGCGTCTTCTTTCTTCGGTACGACCCATACCGGAGAATTGTAGGGAGATTTCGATGGTCGAATAATGCCATCTTTAAGTTATTCCTCAATTTGTTTGTCTATTTCTTTTTTTAAAGGCATTGGATAGGGGTAAGTTTTGGAGTATATTGGTCTATCGCTTTTAGTCCTAATTTCGGCTTTAACGTTCGTGACATATGTTAATTTTTTATCTGGTTCAGCAAATAATGTTGGGCAAGAGTTAAAGAGTTGTTTTAATCTTTCGTTATCTTCGGGACTCAAATGATTTAGCCTTAATGTAGTGTGCGCAATAGAGTTAATTGCTAACTGGTGGATGGGGTATTCATATTTATTGAGTAATGTAAAATAGTTCTCCTTAGTAAAAATTACTGCTTTTAAACTTTTCATTGTATCGTTACCTATTATGGCATCAAAGGTTCTTAACTTGGGCAAAATGTGAAATTTTAATTTACCTATTTCATCACCGAAAACACTGATATTAGCATGATGAGTAATTTTGACGGGTCCACCAACAGAATTTGCAATGAAGGGATTGTTCGGAATGGGGTTCCTAATATAAGTTGGACTAATATAATTTTTGTTCGATCCGGTATCTAATAAAAATTTTAGTTCATTGCCATTTTTCATTTTGAAACGATAGTATGGCAATGAGGAGTTTAGTCTAAAAAATTGATATTGTCACTAGGGGTTGCTTCGATCTCTTCTTGTTCTTCGTTGTATTCCGGTTGGTAGTCCTGTGAAGACTCGTAGTACCCTTCAGGGTATTCTAATATTTCATTATTGTATTCTATTGGGTCAGTGTCTGTAACTTCAGTATTGTAGATCCGTTGCATTTTATTAGGAGTCTGTATTATCTGTGATGGTGGTCTCTTACTAGCTTGATTATTATTAGCCTGCGCTGGTCCATTACTAAATGCTTGTGGTTTGTTACTGAATGTTTGCTGCCTATTATAAAATGTTTGATTTTGTTGATACTGAGGCCTATTCTGATAATTTATTTGCTTCGTTTGAAGAGAGCGATCAACTTCCATTGGTGTAGGTGGTTTTGGAGGAAGAGGTGGTCTAAAGTTTGGTTGCCCTGTGACATAGTGTCGGTTTTGTCCGTACTGTTGATAAATTTGGTCTAAGGGATTGGTTTTGAATATTTGTAAGTTCTGGGTAAAAGGATCTTACTTGGGGTTTGAATGAGTATGACCTTGGTTGATTGTGGCTAATAGGTTGATTGTGGCTACTAAATTTGGTATTGGTCGGCAAGCGACTGATACTATTTGTATGGTTCGTCCTGTAATTCATGTTGCCTAATTTAAGACACATGTTAAGAGTCTGTGGTAAACTGGTTGGTTCCTTTACACTTAACTGACTGAGTAAGGCACCGCTCAGACCTCTTATAAATGTGTCAAGTGCCTTTTCTCTATATGTCGTTGTCATGGCATACAAAGCTTCTTCACCTAACTCCAGGCAATCGATTTTGTCTAGGATAAGTGAGGGATATTAATAAACTTGTTGATAAAATTCTTTAACGGTGCTACCCCGTTGTGCAAGTGTTGTCATTTGATATTCCAACGTGCTAACGTCTCTCTTGTCTGAGTAATGTAGCATCAGACATTTTTTTATCTTACCCCAATTTAATGGGGTGCGGTAAGACTCAAGGGCCGTGTCAGCTTCGCCAACTATCTTGTGTCTTATTGTATGCAGGATAGCAAAATATTTTGGGTTGTTCTTATTCTGTCCGTACATTAATAATATTCTATCTACCGATTTCCGCCATGAACTGAATTCTCCGTTTTTACCCGAAAATTCTCTTAAACATTTTACCACATCCGGAACTCTTTCGGATGCGTCCACGTTAATGCTAAAATCTACAGGATGTTCAACTTCTTCTTCGATTTGTGGGTGTAATATGGTCGAAACTGTTTCCGATATTAACGAAACGAGTTCTCTTTTTTGATTAGGAGTGAAAGTGGAAGGGATGTTAGGAGGGGAAACGTTAGTGCTGGATGAGTGCAGATTTAATCTCGACAATGTCGATGCTATTTGTTCTTCCTGACTCATTTCGATTCACTACCTTTCTTTTACGTTTGAAAGATGAAAAATATGAACCTTTCCTTTATAAAAAATTTATTTTTAATAATTTTTCCTTATATTATCTATTTAGTAACAAATATTTTATTTAGACTAACTTACAATTATCCTAGCCACTGCATTATGTCCTTAGATGGTTGATTGCTGGTTAATAGTAAGTTGATGAATGTTGTTGCACCCTTTTTTTTCTCTTCCTGGGTTGATGAATGTTGTTGCACTTTTTTTTTTGTCTCTTTTGCACTTAGCTTTATTTGTTGATTTCGTTATTTGATGATTTTACTATTTGTAGTTAGATTGTTAATCAGACATTGATGAATGTTGTTGCACTTTTTTTTGTCTCTTTTGCACTTAACTTTATTTGTTGATTTCGTTATTTGATGATTTTAGCCTTTTAAGTTCGTTTAATTTTAGTATTCTTTAAAAATTTTTTTTTTAAATTTTATTTTATTTTTTCTTTAAAAATGTAAAAAAAAGTTTTTTTTTTCTATTCTTGTTGATTATGTTAATCTTCCGGTTGGCGGGTCCGTACGGACCGTCCTTTTCGTGAACACGTGTTGTGCTCTTACTACGAGGCCAACTACCAGAATTTTTTTCCTTTAGAAGCCGCGAATATAAATCAGTGAACGATTTTTAACTTTCGCGGTCCCTGCTCGGGCGCCACATAAAAAATAAAACAAAGCGTTTATTAATCAGCAGTATGTGCTTCTCTTGAGCTTTATTATAAAACTGACTACACTTAACTTTAAAGTTTATAATCTAACCTATGCTTGAGCCGGCCTACGTGACCAAAGATGCTTGGTCAGCTAAAAAGGTTTGCGCGTGTAGCGCTCAGCTGCAGCTATTTGGTTTTGGGGGAGAAGACATGGTTGCGCGTGTTTGGCTCACTTAAGAATTTAGCGGATGCGCGTTTAGCGCAGTTGCACTTTTGGTTGTAATAGGACTCCAAAGTATGCAAACGGTTTGTATGTTTCTAGCATATAATGTGGGAATGGAATTTATGTAGAAGTTCATAAAATATTGTGTTAACTTATATAATAGGTTGTCAAAAAAGTCTTGCGGTATTTTAGCTAGTTGGCGTTGAAATTAGTTCTAGTTATATTCGTCGCATCGGGTCATGCTATACCTTTTTGGAAAGCTCATTTCATGCGCTAACACGTATTTGATTGATTGTCACTTCTTTTAAGGCATTCGTGAGTTATAGCGTCGCAAACATAGAGCAAAATAAAGAGAAAATACGGCATATTTTACAGTACTAGTTATACCGATATAGTTTTCATTTCCACCGAACAACGATGGTTTCAACGTTTTCGTTCTGGTGTTGAGGTGGTCGAAGATGCGCCACGCTCCGGAAGGCCTGTCGTCGAAAATTACGATAAAACCGCTGAATTGGTCGAAAAAGACCGGCATAGTAGCAGCCGTAGCATCGGTCAAGAGCTGGGCATGAGTCATCAAACCGTTATAAACCATTTGAAGAAGCTTGGAGTCACTAAGAAGCTCGATGTATGGGGGCCACACCCATCGACGTAAAAAAACATCTTTGACCGTATCGACGCATGCCAATCGCTTCTGAATCGCAACAAAATCGACCCGTTTTTGAAGGGTATGGTAACTGGCGATGAAAAGTGGGTTACTTACGATAACGTAAGGCGCAAACGGTCGTGGTCGAAAAGCGGTGAAGCGGCCCAGACGGTGGCCAAGCCTGGATTGACGGCCAGGATGGTTCTTCTGTGTGTTTGGTGGGATTGGCAGGGAATAATCCACTATGAGCTGCTCCCCTATGGTCAAACGCTTAATTCGGACCTGTCCTGCCAACAACTGGACCGCTTGATCAACAGAGGCTGAATTGTCTTCACGCGCCAGAAGCTCCGGGAGCTCAGTTGGGAGGATCTTTTGCATCCACCGGTAGGATCCGGATCTCGCACCAAGTGATTACTGTTTCTGTCCATGGCGAACGGGCTTGGGTCTGAAGTTGGCCACAAGAGAGTCCTGTGAAAATTAGCTCTCCGAGTTTTTTGCCAATAGGGAGGCGAGCTCCTATGAGAGGGGCAACGAGATGCCAACTTCATAATGCCCCTCTCATAGGAGCTCGTATATATTATACACATTTTTTGCAAACATTATGCGTATGATCTGTCATATTTCTTTACATGCAGACATAATTATTTATGAATATATATGTATGCAACCACTTGGACTTTCAAGATGATATCAAAATTTTTAATGTAAATGTATGTAATTTATAACTAATACCATAAACCTATATTAAATCTATATTTAGGTAATAATAAAAATAACATTAAATAATAAATATTTCAAAAAGATTTTATGGAATCATTATGAAATAGGACAATTATAACATACATATATACTGAACTATATACCTTGATATCAAATATATGTACATCTATATATTATATGCAAAGTCGTTTGCGCATATCAAATAAGCAAGTCTGTAAGCGTACATTCCTTAACATTGGAATTATCATTTGTTTTCTTCTTTTAACACTGAAAATACCTAATTCTGCTATTTTTGAGTCTTCTGATGCAAAATTCTGGTGAAACACGCTAATAATTTGTATGTGGTGAATCTCCCTCATCTCTGCCGAGTACCCCTGCAAAAGTTACGATATCTGAATCGTAAACCTTCTCCAGAGAACGTCTATCATAGAGAAGGTTCACGGCGCGAAGAACGTAAAAATATTTTTCGCTAACTCGGTCGAGATGGAAGAGTTTCACCACTGCCAGCTCAGCAGGAGAAATTTTAACATTTTAGCTTGAACAGAGCTGAGCGTGAAATAAAAATTATGCTCAAAACTATATATTACCCTAACAGACGTATGTTCGCTCTTGTGCTTATATTTCTATACGTTTATATGCAAACATGTGTATTCGTATGAATTCTTTTTGTGCTTATTTATGAATACATGTGCAATTGAATGCATATGTTAATAATGTGAAAATAAAGCCTATTTTATAATTATTTTTTGAATATATCAAATCATCTTTCGCGAAGTCAAATCATATCACTTATCAATAATAACATGTGCGCGCTATGTTATTATTGATAAGTGATATGATTTGACTCATATGTACATACATACATAAATACATATGTCCTTATGACATTGGCACACAAATAACGCATACGCAACATACATACTTCTATGCGTTCACATGTATGTAGATATGTCATACGCAAAAACTACACACAAATAATCTATACACAACATACATACATACTTCGTTCACATGTAGAAATGTCACCCGCAAAAATTACAAATATTGTTCTACTGATACAACAATCGTTTCAAGTAGCATCAGCAGCGTCACAAGACAATAGGCATGCCAGCCAAATAGCCGATGCCCAAATTTGTAGAGAAACACACAACAACAACTTTTTCATTCATGAACGCAAGCGCACTTTCAACAGGCAAATTCGCTTCATTCATAAAAACAATCACCATTACATCTCCCCGAGCATGCCTTTGCCCACAAGCGTCTTTTCGCGACGATGCACTATGGTCGGAAATTTCATTTCGTTGGCCAAAAGTCAAAATGTTTGCAGTCCCGAAATATGTTGTCGTTTCTGAAATCTAGTAGTCAACGCTCCAAAACAACCAAAGATGAATTTTGTTGTTGTAATATGCAATTCACCCTTATTCGGTGAGTCATCGAAGTTGAATTTGTTTGCTTCATTTGTAAACATAATTGCATTCGGTGTTTTATAGTGCTTACTTCAATTGCTTGCTAAAGCTGAAAACAAAGCGTTTTAAATAAAAGTTTAAATGGAACACGAAGGTGATGGTAAGTTTATTAATTTTGTAAAATATAATACTCAAAAGTTGGATACTCTTAAAAATAAAAGAACTTTTTCCAAATGTCTTTAATATTTTGGAATTTATTTTATTTTTTAAGTTTGAGTAAGCTTAACACATTTTGTTTAGGAGTGTTAAGCATAAGATTAAAAACCAAAATTACTTTGAAGTGTTAAGCTTTTGAAAATGTTTATCTCGATTTGCGGTTTTTTGCGGTTTTTGAGTAAATTTTTTTTCAGTCGTTCAGTATCATAGAAGATTAGATGATTTTAAAATTAAATATTCTGGCTGGCTTTCTTCAGAAACTGTAATAAACAGGCAAATAAATTTAGAAAACACTTCCACAGAGACTCAATGCACAGTAGAACTAAGCCCAGATAAAAAAATTGTATCACTAACTGGACGCCCGCAACTTAAGTACTCTGAGAAATCTAAACGAGGTAAGAGAAGACAAGCAGCAAATCTTTCGATGTCAGAACACAACGAAACAAATCTGTTAGTTCAAGCAGCATCAATTTCGGCTCGAAAAGAAGGACAAGTAGATTTGGCAGTTGTTTTAAAAGAAACCATCGAAAGTCCATCAAGACCATCCAAGATTAGGAAGCTATATGTCGATGATGTAAAAGCACCTATTGCAATGTCTGATGACGAAGCGTTAGCATTTCTTCTCGAAAACAATTTTTCGAAGATATTGTTCCATCCGGACTTCTAGCAAGGAATGTAACGCTAATATTTATCCATCCTATGATAATATATTAGCAATAAAAAGTAAGTGCAGACCCGATGGTGTACTTGTAGATGACAAATGTGCAAAGGCTCCTTTACAAATGCTTTTAAACCAAACGGCTAAAAGAATTATAGAGATGCAAAAGGAAATATTTGCGACAATTACGGGTAACTTCATATCAACGGAAATGATATTTAGCTCCGGTTTTGACAGCAGTTCTGGTCAATCTCAATATAAGCAATCTTTCCTTGATCAAAGTACATCACGAAATGCTGATTCATGTCTTTTGGCCACAACAGTGATTCTCTTGAGACTCTTGAGTAGCGCGGGAGCCCCGATTTGGAATAATTGTTTTCCGCAGTCCACAAGATTTTGTCGGCCTTTAAAATTAGAATATGTACACGAGTGAAACTAAGGAAGTGATAACAAGAGAAGCTGCTGACTTAAATAAACAAATTCAAGAGCTTGGAAACTTACGTGTTGAAATCGAAGCTGGTAAGATAATCGAAATAACGTTCAGAGTGTTTTTAACTGTTATAGATGGAAAAGTTTTGAATCAAAATCAAATCAAAAATGTCCAATATGCCATGGAACCCAAACTGACTTTGTTAAAGTCACAGATTATAAAAGCGTAAAATTTCATCCTATCGATGGAAATCTAAAGTACGGAATTACTCCACTGCACTCCTGGATTAGATTTTTTGAGTTCGTACTACATTGATGGAAGTAAAGAAATGGCAAATTAGATGGGAGGAAGATAAAGATGCAATTAAGATTAGAAAAGAGTTTATCCGGAATGAGTTGTGGAAAGAACTAAGTCTTCATGTTGGTGTTCCGAAAGCAGGTGGTTGTGGTTCCACAAATGACGGCAACACGTCGCGAAGAGCATTTACGGAATATAATAAATTTTCGAAAATTTAAGAAGTAGACACTGAATTAATATTTCGAATGAGAATAATATTAATATGTTTATCTTGTCAATTTTCCCTAAATTTGGATAAATTTGAAGAGTATTGCTTTCAAACTGGTCAATTATATCAAAGCAAGTACCCCTGGCGGCCAATGACTCCCAAAGTACATAAAGTTATAGTTCACTCAAAGCAAATAATGCAGAATACACCACTTCCTGTCGGTTACTTCGGAGAGGATGCAGCTGAGTCACGAAACAGAATATATAAAAGCGACAGACTGCACCATGAACGTAAGACAAGCCGCATTGATAATCTTTTCGATGTATTTCATAGAGCTCTTGACACATCGGATCCATTAATTTCATCTCTTCGCTTAAATACACGTGTTCGCCAAAGGAAGCGTTTAACGCTGCCACTAGAAGTAAAGGAATTATTGTATTGTGAGGATATCGGTAAAACATGTGCGACTGAGAATTTAGAAAATATGGATGACGACGAGGGCGACGAGGACGATTATCCAGAAGAACTTGAACAGGAAAATACATTTTTGGATAATGAATTGTATTTAAATTAAAGAGTTTAATAAAATTTTAATATTTTCGTAAATATGTGTGTAAATTATATTTTCAATTTTCAGAAACAACATATTTACTCGTAAGTATCGTATGCTTACTCATTTAGAACTAAAAAAAATAAAAACTCAGAAAGAAAAGAAACAAAAATTTTATGTACACATTTCTTTTTAATTTTAATTCTAAATGTTGATAATTAAAAAAAAAAATAACTATTTTATACAAAAACACTTAAATTATACTGCAACTTCAAATTCCAGTTAAAAGTTCCGTTATTTTAAGTTTTAATAGTTTTGGCCAAGAAAAGTGATGTTTCCGACCATAGTGCGATGGCAAAAGCTAAAAATCATATATTGAACAACTTTCTGTTATTTCTTCACAGAAATAAGTGTGGCAACATAGCTCTTGTCGATTTATATTTGTCAATTCTAAAATATTTTTCCGTCCTCGCAAAAATCTGCGTCGATATGTATGCACGCTCATACATATTCATATATATTTATGCAAGTTCGTTGTATAGCTGTTGGAGCGGCAAGGGAAGCGGTGACAATCGGCGATCGTTCGCTTATTTTTTCGGCTTGTCCGTGTTCGGGTTGTCCGTGTCAAAGTAGATTTTGCATGAAGCACTGAGTGTACATCTATACATAAAAATTTGGTATGTGGACATGAGTGTACATATTTACATACATATGTGGCATGTAGCTAAATTTGCAAACATTATGCGTATGCTGAAATTGATGTGCTGAACACGAAGAGAGCGACAAACTTCAAGCGACATCTGTCAAATATTAAAATACACACGATCTTATGGACAGTGTTTTGTAGCCGTGCAGCTGTCAAAATAATTGTGTCCTTAAGAACATGTGTAGTTTAATATTTTACAGATGTCGCTTGAAGTTTGTCGCTCTCCTTGTGTTGCACATCAATCTTATTCAATCCTAAATGATTTTTACTACCAATTAAAGACCAGTTTATTCTTTTCAGATGAAATATGCTAATTTTATTGATTTTTTCTATTATTTATTAGAAACTTAACAATTTCAAAAATTTAATAAAATAAAAGTAAAATGTTTACAAAAATTAAATAATGCCGAATTACAAAATTGTCCATTTAAAATGGAAATTTCTCTCACGACTTATTGATTCAAATTAGTCATTTAATTTCACCTGCTTTTTTAAACACAATTTAATCCATCTAGATTAAGTGCAATATTTGTGTTTAAAAAAGCTAGGCTCAGTTGGCATGCTATTGAAAAAGAAAATATCCTGAAAATATAATAATAAAAGAAAACTGAAAGTAGAAAAAAAAAACACTGCAAATAGAAAAACCTGGAAATGATAGAATGCAAAACATTATAAAATGTAAATATTTATTTTATTAATTCATTACTAATCCGAAAGTAAGATGTTCTTATTCAAAGCATTCTGGCTTGCAACTTACTTAAGTTTTCTTAATTTAGCATCGCGCTTCCGATATCGTTCCCTATTTATTTCTTGCTTTTCAAACCATTTTGAGTTTTTATACAACAGAACAGTCACTAAATACTCTAATAGTTTCATTTTATGGGCGAAACATGCATTGGTTGTATCAAACCATTCAGGAAAAACATTTTCCGCTTTTTGTTTTATGGCGGGCAACATCAGACTACGAACATTTACATAATGAGCATATTTGTTAAAGAGCTTGACGTACCACATCATCTGCAGTCGACACACTTCGAAGACCCTATCACTAGGATTGACTAGCCTTAAGTCGCCGTCATCCTTATAGTTTTTAGCTCTGATTAGGGCCTCCGAATATAGCGTTAAATCGCTTTGTGTCTTCGTCATTGCTTTGATGCACTTTTCGCAATGGATTTTACACAAAATTTTCTGGTATATACCATAGCCAGTGTAATACCGCTTGATCTGGACGTCAGCTTTGTCGTCCTCTTTAACAAAACTTTCGTTTGGAATAGTAAAAGATTCCAGGTCGAGTTGCTCAGATTCCTGTTCGTTTAACTGTACATCTAGATGACGATCTTCGGGGCCTAGGTTCCAATCTAAATTTATCCTCACAATTAGCCCCCTTATCTTGAAAATTTTGCCGTAAAATTTTCGTCGAAATTAATCTACTTACAATATATTGTATCTCATTGGCAGAGGGATGGGTATTCATACCCTGACTAGCACGCACTCTGTAAAAAAAATTCTCCAACGCATCTTGATTAATTTTCCCAAGGCATATAGAACTCAATTCCTCTTGATCCCTAAATAGCTCTTCGCTCAACTGAATCATTCCACTTATTGTGGAACAAAACCGATCAATACACCTAACCTGACTAGAAACTGGAAGCTTGATTGCTTTAAAATATTTTATGTAATCATAGAGGCATTGGACCTTCCCGGAGTCATCCTTTAATAACGGATATTTCAGCGGATTTTTGGAAACAAAATTCTTACAGTCTAGATCATCGAAAAGATCATTCATTTTTTTAATATAATAACTGAGTAGGCTGTGCACATTTTAATAAATATTCGTCGGAGCCGAATAAACTTTGGCTATATGCCATTTCAATGCCAGCAGCAACCGAATTGCTCAGAACTTGAGTTGCACGTTTCACGGACATTTTTTCAAACACGCTGGGATAAACGTGGGCCTCTGTAAGTTTTGGGCATATTTTAAAATGCGTATTGCTCTGATCGATAGAGTAAAGTTTTTGTATAACTTTGAAACTGGCTATTCCATTTGGGGTTAAAATATCGTATTTCATAAATGTATTACGGGCGGACTTAAAAAGGTGGCAATAGTCATATAAACAATATATTTTTAAACCTTCGTGCATAAAAAAATGGTTTTCTTCAGTAATTTTTAACAAATTGAAAAGTGAAGAATTTGAAGGTGCTTGATCGCAGACAAAAGCCTTTACGTTGAGATCTATTGACTTTAGTGATGTGATGTTTTTGCTCAAAATTTGTTTCAATTCAGACGGAGCAAGTCCCGTCTTGGAAATGTAGTACGAAAACACATATTTCCAATAGGAAAATAACTCTTTTATCATAAAAAAACAACACTTACTACCTATAATCATTTCACGTTGGCCTTCCCCATGATCCACAAACCCATCAATAACATCCCTAACTCTATTATAAGTTAGGTTGGACTTTATTGATATTTCATCAAATAACAAAACACAATTTCGTTCTAAAACGGACATTTTTTGGAAATTTTTTCTAAATTTCCCAAGACATTGGCATCGATACCAGGGACAACATACCTAATGGGACGCCAACGCAAAAGAGAACTCTTGCTTGGTAAAGCAAAACCTAAATCGTCACGCATGAAACTATATGATTTGGTGGACATATAATTAATGTTTTGTGCCAATGTCCTTTCATTGTCACTAAAAACAATGCGCTTGGTGACGATCATCCTAGCGAATGTTATAGCGTCAGAGCTTGAAGATACATCCGCAACTATTGCACGTTGTTCTAGGTCTTCATATTTTTTTTTAAATCTTTAATCACCCCCTCTAACTCTTCGATCCTTTTATTTAATCTAAGCGCATTACTTTGGTAATACCGTGCCGATCAAGCAAATCGTTCGCGCCTGTCTAAAGCAGAGCCTACGTCGTTATTTTGGGGTCCTAATCTTAATCTACTTTCCTCTAATATGGAATATTGTTCAAACTCTTTCAATGTTATGTCGTCCTCTTCTACTCCTACAGTTACTTTAGGACGTTCATAAGTCGCAGTGACGGGTGGGCACACCCAATTAGAGTCAGCACTAGATGAGCTACGACTTAGTGCTGGCTCTAATCGTAAACATGGAAAAGCCTCAGGCAAAAGTTTGTATTTAGTGACAAACTGCGAGTCTAAATGATTTCGGCAAAAAAAAAGGGTATCGGAAGGCGACACAACTAAGTTGCAAGCCTTTGCCCAACTCTGCCGAACATCTTCTTTTTTATTTGTCTATTTATATATTATTCATACCTGTTATGTTATATATATACTTATATACATACATAAATGTGTATACACAAAATAATATGTTATATTGTACTTATTACTACAAAAAATATTTTGGCAGATTTTATTGTTAGTAATATGTAAATATTTGGTTGATAATATTGACACATCCTAATACTGCCCACTACACCTAAAAACATTCACACGTACTCTGCACAATGCGCAACACACACACACTTCACTTGACTTCGCTCTGCCCGCGCATAGCTCATCGCATACTTATTTTAAATATTTGCATACTTATGTATGTACATATGTACTTTTTGCAAAAAATAATCATATTTATCGAATTTAAAAGTGCACTTAACACATTAAAGCCACTGCCGTTATTGTTTACACTTTTATACATATGTAAAGTAGATGCACAAAGTACTCACCAAGATTAAGGGTGGGCACAGCTCCTGCCTTAAATTTTTTCACACCTACTGCACTTCGTTCGAAGTGCTTAATGCAAACAAATGCATTGTAGGTGGGTAAATCCTGCGTTGGTGGGATCCGTAAATTTTCCACCCACTTCTGCAACTCCTCCTGCTTCCTAGGGAATAAAAAGAATCTCCCGGGAGATTCTGATGTGCACTCCCGAACGCGACACTTTTTGAAACTTTTATTGCTCATTTTATTTAATTAAAACTATTTAAAAAATCGTATAAAATCGAATTAGCGATCTTTCCGCGACAAAATTCATTTAGAACTAAAATTCCGTTGACGATTTCTTCATCAACTTTCATTTTTGGCGCAATTTCCCCAGTAAAAGATATATTATTATATATTATATATATCTATATGCTATATGTATATTAGACTTAGAAAAAGTCTAACTACTTGTATATAGTATACAAAAACTTTTCCAATAAAAAAGCAGAATCCCCTCTTTATCTTTCATTTTGGCGCAATTTCTCCCGTAAAACATACATATACATATATGTTAGCTTTAGAAAAAGTCATATGTAGCATACAGGAACTTTTCCGCCAACCAAAAATCACCTGCATATAAATACACATGTATGTATATTGCCCTGCATTGGTTCTCTTTTATTTACACTTACATGTTATTTCTCATAGACTCTAAAAACCCCTCAATCGCTGTTAAATGTGGTGAAACTCGCTCATAATTTGTCTGTGGTGAGACTCTTCCATCTCTGCCGAGTACCCCTTCGAAAAGTTACGATATTTGAAACGTGAACCTTCTCTATGATAGACGTTCTCTGCCTTCTCTATGATAACCGTTCTCTGGTAAAAATAATGTAAAGCAAACCTGTAGTTCGGAACCACCGGAGAAGTGCTGCTCTTGCATATTGCACTTACTGTAAGCAGTAGCCTACGCTCGCTCCTTTGGCTGAGTAACCAAATATCAAATGTCAAAATATCCGGTCATAAAACCAAAAACATATTTTTTTAATTGGCGCCCCAGCAGATCGAAATACGCGAACAAACTAAAGTGACCGTACATATAAAAAAAATATAGACCAAATCGAAGCACGCGAACAAGTGACCGTGCAAATATTATGAAAGAACTTTAATCCTTCGAAATGTCCCACATTTTCCGAACTCTAAGATAAATTGTAGGACCTGAGGAACACTACACTAACGTGGAAGCATAACTGCAAGTGAAACAAACTGTAAGCAACAATCATTTAAATTAATCCAACCAAATCGAAGCGGGAAACTCACACAAATAAAGTAAAATAAATCACTAGCCGCACACCGGATGTACAGTGTGGGAGTATCCGAGGAAGCAGACCAGTACAAAAGGAAAGAGGATATCAACGAGGATTTTCACGCCGCGGGATGGATGCTCGAAAAGTGTAAGCTATACTTAAAAGAAAGTATAAAAAATATACATACTTATGTGCTCATTTTATTTCAAAACAAATAATTAAAAATTAGGAAATAATCTTAGTAATAAGTGTTAAAAAGTAAATAAATAATAATAAAACATAAAACTTAGAAATGGCAAACCAATATAACTTAATATGACCAACCAGGTTAGGAAACATCAACCTTCCAGATCCCAATCCCAATGCAGATCCCGCATCTGCTTTACAACCGATCGAACTCCATCGACTAAACAATCATATAGACCCATTCAAACTCGCTCAAAACCACAACAATACCTCAACAGTCCAAAACTCTTTATGAGACCACAGCAAAGCCCACAAACACATAACCCAAAATTTTATTACCCCCCTCAGCAAATACTACAACAGAGCCCTTATTATAACCAACCTCCACGACCACCACCACGAAAACCACAATCGAAACTGAAGCCAATGGGTATCGATTCCAGCATAAGTCAACAACAAAGAAATGTGCATGTAACTACGAGCGAAGAGCGCGCCGAAACCCCCTATCCAGACGTATGACCATTTTAAGGACAACTACAACGAATATTACTCTTTTGAAAATTCTGAATACCAAACTAAAGAGTCAGTACAACTACGAAAACAAACGACTTCTCAGATAATCACTTTTTAGGCTGAAAAATTTTTCGTCGCCTTATTTTAATTGTAGAACGGAGAGTGGTGACATGATTAACATTTTAGTGGATACAGGCTATAACAAAAACTACATACAGCCAAATTGGCAAAAAAATCCAAAATTACAGGAACTTTTTAGAAACCTGTTTAACCTACCAGTAATAATTGTAAAGTTTTATCTTCTCCCTTCTCTCCCATACTTGGCAATGATACTCTTAATGAACTATCCGCAATCATCCATACCAACCAAAGTTAATTTCATGACCATAAACAACTCATATCGAATAAAACTAAAGCAACATGAACAACTTCTAAAAGAAACAATGAAATCAGTAATAAACCAACATTTTGACATTTTCTCCGATCTTAATAAAAACTTACTACAAAAGTTATCGCCAATATTAAAACCAATTCCGATTACCAGTTTACACAAAGTATTATCCATACCCTTTGTCTCTAAAATGTAGAAAAGAAAATAAAAAAAATTACTGGACGATTGAATCATCAGTCCTTCCCGTTCCCCATATAATTCCCCATTCGGATTGTTTCAAAAACACCATACGAGTTCACATGTTTGCCGTTCGGTTTAAAGTGTGACCCAGCAATATTTCAATGAGCCTTAGGTGACATTCTTAAAAAACGTATTGGGAAATTCTGTTTTGTTTATGTATATCGACGATATGATCATATTCATCAAAAATGGAAAAACACATTCTCAACACATCCCCGAAACTTTCAAAACTTTGCAAGACGCGAATATGAAAGTGCAAATGGAAACAGAAACATAATTTTTAGGATTTATACTTGTAGTACTTTCAGATGGAATAAACACACACCCTAATATAGTACAAGCATTAGTCGACTTTTCACACCCAAAAACTTTAAAAGGTTTAGATCAGTTTAAGGACTATCCGGTTACTATAGACGATTTATAAGAGACTACGCGAAATTAATGAAACCCCTCACAAACCTTCTTAGAGGAAAAAATGGAAGAATATCGAAAAATGAATTAAAAAACTCATAAACAATAGTAACGCACTACGATGAAAGTTCAGGACACAATCTGATACCAGCAATCAACGTATTTAAAAATTAAATATGGTTACAGGACAAGAGAATTCTCACGAATTCAAAATACCGGCACAATTCCGATTTCTTTGGCGCCGCGATTTGAAGGTACCGTTGGAAAGAGGAAGTCCTCCTGATTAAAAAACATATAGGGTTATAGGGTCCGCAAACGCTTAGTTTAGGAGATATTCGGCCTTAAAGTTCAAAAATTCGCAAAATTGGACCATTTCAAGGAGCTATTTCACCACATTAAACACACTTTTTTCACATTTTTCACTTCAAATTAATTAAATTGCACTATAATCTTTTAAATAAATCAACATTTTACTCTTTTAGCAGGTTTTTTACCTATAAAGTCTTTATTTCAAAAATTGCATTTTACACTTGTTTCAACCTTATTTGTTTACTAAAAATTACAACGAAATGGAGCGCTGCCATGTGATGATAAGGCAATTCGCTGAAATTCCTCTTTTTCCCAAAAATTCCTCTATTCATGCATATGGATATTTTCCTTTTTAAATTTATTAAGCAAATAAGTAATATTATATACATATATTAGTAATATTATATAATAATATTATATATACATATGTATAAGTAATATTATATAATAATATTACGTAATAAAGTGTACAGTACATGAGTACAGTACGAAAACTCAAATTTTGTTTCATTATGAGTGCATAATAACCGAAAAATATAACCACTTCATACCCAAAACTCATATTATAAATATATATATTGTCGCTTAAAATACAAACCAATGTATCATCAAAAATAAATGGAAATCGCTGACAGATATAATAACCAAAATTTATCCATTTTATAACGAAAACTTAAATTTTATTTCAATATTGGATATAAAGTGGTTATATTTTTTGGTTATTATGCAGTCATATTGAAACAAAATTTGAGTTTTGGATATAAAGTAGTTATATTTTTTGGTTATTATGCACTCAAACTCATGTTTTAGATATAATAATATATATGTATATTGTCACCTAAAATACAAACCAATGTATCATCAAAAATAAATGGAAATCGCTGACAGATATAATAACCAAAATTTACCATTTTATAACGAAAACTTAAATTTTGAGTGCATGATAACCATAAATTATAACCACTTTATACCAAAAAGTCAATATATTTTTTATTTTCAACGCAGAAAGGGGTACTACGCGAAAGTACTTCAGTCACCCCGGGTGTTCGCTCGGCCAGGGTTATTTTTTTAAAGCGCGGCCGAAGGCCGCCAACGCAGAAAGGAGTACTATGCAAAAGTACTTCAGTCACCCCGGGTATTCGCTCGGCCAGGGTTATTTTTTTAAAGCGCGGCCGAAGGCCGCCAACGCAGAAAGGAGTACTATGCGAAAGTACTTCAGTCACCCCGGGTATTCGCTCGGCCAGGGTTATTTTTTTAAAGCGCGGCCGAAGGCCGCTAACGCAGAAAGGTGTACTATGCGAAAGTACTTCAGTCACCCCGGGTATTCGCTCGGCCAGGGTTATTTTTTTAAAGCGCAGCCGAAGGCCGCCAACGCAGAAAGGTGTACTATGCGAAATTACTTCAGTCACCCCGGGTATTCGCTCGGCCAGGGTTATTTTTTTAAAGCGCGGCCGAAGGCCGCCAACGCAGAAAGGAGTACTATGCGAAAGTACTTCAGTCACCCCGGGTATTCGCTCGGCCAGGGTTATTTTTTTAAAGCGCGGCCGAAGGCCGCCAACGCAGAAAGGAGTACTATGCGAAAGTACTTCAGTCACCCCGGGTATTCGCTCGGCCAGGGTTATTTTTTTAAAGCGCGGCCGAAGGCCGCCAACGCAGAAAGGAGTACTATGCAAAAGTACTTCAGTCAACCCGGGTATTCGCTCGGCCAGGGTTATTTTTTTAAACCGCGGCCGAAGGCCGCCAACGCAGAAAGGTGTACTATGCGAAATTACTTCAGTCACCCCGGGTATTCGCTCGGCCAGGGTTATTTTTTTAAAGCGCGGCCGAAGGCCGCCAACGCAGAAAGGAGTACTATGCGAAAGTACTTCAGTCACCCCGGGTATTCGCTCGGCCAGGGTTATTTTTTTAAAGCGCGGCCGAAGGCCGCCAACGCAGAAAGGAGTACTATGCGAAAGTACTTCAGTCACCCCGGGTATTCGCTCGGCCAGGGTTATTTTTTTAAAGCGCGGCCGAAGGCCGCCAACGCAGAAAGGAGTACTATGCGAAAGTACTTCAGTCAACCCGGGTATTCGCTCGGCCAGGGTTATTTTTTTAAAGCGCGGCCGAAGGCCGCCAACGCAGAAAGGAGTACTATGCGAAAGTACTTCAGCCACCCCGTATTCGCTCGTAATATTATAATATTATCACACGATTTTACCTATCTGTGTTTATTAAATATAAATCACATATTATTCATATATTCATATATGTATGTATGTATAATATGTATATGCAAAAGTGTTCACATATTCAATTTTAGCTTGAAAAATCTTCTTTATAGTTTCATATAGTTAATAAAGAAAGAAGAATCACTCGAAAGTACAAACAAAGAAAACGCTGTGAAACGCTAAAAAATTCTTCACTTTTGGTTTTTAAGGTGTGGCAACGCTGGTTTTCCTCGTAAATATAAACACTCTAAACTTTGCAGCCATAAATTTGATAAGTGATTTTAAATTACTAAATTTGGCTGAAAAATTACAAAATAAAAGTGAAAAGTAAACTTATTTCAATATTAAGAGTGCATATTTCAATATAGTGAGTGAAAAACGTGAAAATATTCTGTGAAACATGGAGAAATAACATGTTTTCTTAGAGCAATTTTTGAATTTTTAAACTTGAATATTTCAAAAAGTATTAGTTATTTTTATGTTATTTTTGGATATTCCTCCTCTGGAGAAGCTCCCCTATCCGTACATACCCCATTTATACGGAAATTCGGTTTTTTTACCCCTCCGCCAAAGTAATCGGAATCGTGCCAAAATACCCTTTCCTTCATACCGCAGACATATTATATAATCACTAAATTATATTATACTACTGACTACCTATATAACATGATACAACGCCATTTAAACCCTTCTGTAACTAATGGAATACTTACTTTGAAGGACATAATAGACCAATTCCAAAAATTGTATTTTATACACTTTATTACCTTCAAAATTAGATTCACCCAATCAAAAGTTGAGGACTTAGAATCAAACGAACAGTAAGAGAAACAAATTATAGCAGAACATAGAAGAGCCCATAGAAGCCCAATAGAAAATAAAAAACTGATAATCGAAAAATACTACTTCCCCCAAATGCAGCCTAAAATTAACAAAATAGTCAGGCAATGTAAAATATGTTCAGAAAATAAATACGAAAGACATTTAAACAAACCAGAGCAAAAACTTACCACAATTTCTGAATATCCAGGAAAAATTAATTAATACTAACAGCCATAGAAAAATATTCCAAATACGTTTAGGTAAAAATTATTAAATTCAGATCAACAGAAGATATCGGGAACCGCTCAGACAGATACTCTTCACATTTGGAATACCAGAAACTGTAATTATTGACAACGAAAAATAACTCAATTTTCACTCCATAACTTTCATGCTAGAAGATCAATTAAGGATTAAAATCTACAGAACACCACTGCACACAAGCAAAGAGAATGGACAAATTAAACAGTTTCATTCAACTTTTGCAGACATTTTAAGATTCTTATGGGGCTATACCAGTGTGACACTTTCAAAAAAAAAAAATTTATTTACTTTTTCGATAGAACATATTATATTTCCGTAAACATCCTGTGCAATCGGGAAGGTCGTATCTTGATTAGTTTTCGGATGGCAGCGTTCTAAAGAGCAACCGCTCGGAGGTGCAAACGTATGTACTACATATATAACGGGTGATTTTTTTGAGGTTAGGATTTTCATGCAGTAGTATTTGACAGATCACGTGGGATGTCAGACATGGTGTCAAAGAGAAAGATGCTCAGTATGCTTTGACATTTCATCATGAATAGACTTACTAACGAGCAACGCTTGCAAATCATTGAATTTTATTACCAAAATCAGTGTTCGGTTCGAAATGTGTTTCGCGTCCGTGTCCGATGAGCGATGAGGCTCATTTCTGGTTGAATGGCTACGTAAATAAGCAAAATTGCCGCATTTGGGGTGAAGAGCAACCAGAAGCCGTTCAAGAACTGCCCATGCATCCCGAAAAATGCACTGTTTGGTGTGGTTTGTACGCTGGTGGAATCATTGGACCGTATTTTTTCAAAGATGCTGTTGGACGCAACGTTACGGTGAATGGCGATCGCTATCGTTCGATGCTAACAAACTTTTTGTTGCCAAAAATGGAAGAACTGAACTTGGTTGACATGTGGTTTCAACAAGATGGCGCTACATGCCACACAGCTCGCGATTCTATGGCCATTTTGAGGGAAAACTTCGGACAACAATTCATCTCAAGAAATGGACCCGTAAGTTGGCCACCAAGATCATGCGATTTAACGCCTTTAGACTATTTTTTGTGGGGCTACGTCAAGTCTAAAGTCTACAGAAATAAGCCAGCAACTATTCCAGCTTTGGAAGACAACATTTCCGAAGAAATTCGGGCTATTCCGGCCGAAATGCTCGAAAAAGTTGCCCAAAATTGGACTTTCCGAATGGACCACCTAAGACGCAGCCGCGGTCAACATTTAAATGAAATTATCTTCAAAAAGTAAATGTCATGAACCAATCTAACGTTTCAAATAAAGAACCGATGAGATTTTGCAAATTTTATGCGTTTTTTTTTTTAAAAAAGTTATCAAGCTCTTAAAAAATCACCCTATATAAGTGAAACTTTAAACGCGTTTTTCTCGAAACGACATTTTTTAAAATTGCTGACATCATAACTCAACCAGAAATTGGCCGATTGACTTCAAATTAAAACTGAGTATTTTGAATATATTTACTATACAATGGAGTACGATCTTTTTGATTGATTGAAAATTGTCAATTTCGCATAAAAAAAACTACCATTTTTTTTCCTAAAAAAACGATTTTTTTTAAATTACGTCATTTTGTTAATTTATTTTATTTATTTATTTATAGGAAATATCTTTAGGTTTAATAAACTTTTCAATTTTTTTTGTTTCAGCTACTCATTCGGCCACAATTTTACAATCCACTTCACAACTGGACCAAAACCACTAGAAAACTTTTTAGGACGCAAAGCTTACATAAGCCCCGAACAATATGTGAAAGCCAGACAAGAAAACATACAAAGACTGAAGCTCAAACAAGAACAAGACTTGGAATTTCACAATAAAAACAGAACGGCTTTCAAAGACTACTTTCCAGGACAGACAGTTTATACAAAAATTAACAAAAGATATGGCACAAAATTGACTCCTCGCTACAAAGAAGAAATAGTTAAAGAGAACAAATCATCGAAAGTTATAACATTATCAGCCAGAGTGGTCCACAAAAGTTTTTAAAACGAGAATAAAACAAGTAAGGGTGCAACTGAACATTTTATACTCTTGCAACTTTCAAGAATCAAAGCCAGGGAAATACTTTAAGGTGTAAAATCAGTCATATAGAGTAAAGTCAGACGGATGTTCTAAAATCCGGATATTAGTTATTTAGTGGCTAGGACAAGCTATCACTCAAATTTATCTATTTAAGCACAAAGATACCCGTTTTTGCAAAGTTTTACCCCGTTATATGAATTGCTTCTTGATTTGTGTTTTACAGTTTTGCTATATGGGAACAAGGCGTGGCTATTGGCACATATCGCTAATTTTCACAACGTGACATGGAAATATAAAAAAAATGCAACATTACAAATTTTGTCCAAATTGGTCGGGTCTCGAGATATGGGATTTCACCAAAAAGGGGGCGGTGCCACGCCCATCGTTTAATTTTCACACCAGCTCTCATAAATCTCTTTCATACCAGCTCAGTAGTAAAATTGAATGTCTTTGGCGTATTTAGTTATTGTTTTATCGCGCTTTTAGTAGTTTTTATCAGTACCGTTATATGGGGAGTGAACGGGGTTTTCGTCCGATTTCGTTTACACAATATTGTTAGGAGTTCTTATGGTATTCATGCTGAGCGAATTTGGTTGTTGGAGCTTATGTGCCTTAGGAGATATATACATTAAGCTTATTAGAGGACGGGGCTTCGCCCTTTTTTAAAAAATTTTTTCCCAAAGATGGCCCTGTCTACTGCGATCCCCTGTACCAAATATAAGTTTTATATCTTAATTTATTGATTAGTTATGACACTTTATACGTTTTCGGTTAACGGTGATTTGTGGGCGTGGCAGTGTTCCGATTACGCCCATCTACGACCTCGAATTTTTTTTTGTACTAGGGAATTTACGTACCTAGTTTCATCAATATATCTAAATTTTTATTCAAGTTACAGCTTGCACGGACGAACGGACATACAGACAGTCAACCGGATTTCAACTTTTTTTGTCACGCTGATCATTTATATATGTATATATAATCCTATATCTATCTCGATTAGGTTTAGGTGATATGTACAGCCGTTAGGTTAACAAAATTACAATATCCTGTAGCAAATATAAAATAATTAATTAAAAATTTTATTTAATATTAGCTATGTGGACAAAAATAACTGCCAATGTTCAGATCCTGGGCTACTCGTTCTCCCAACTAGTAACAATAGATTCAGGACCGACAAAATTAGAAATTGGGTCCTTCAAAATTATACATCTAATACAATTGCAGGACTAAGACAACACCATTCGACATATAAAGACGGCAGTTAACGAACGAATATCGAACCATCCCCTCAAACCTATAGTTTCATCCCTTCTTAGTCAGGCAAAAATTATTTAAATAGAATTAGAATAAATAAAAACATTAAAAAAAGATCATTAGATTTCATAGGATCAACTAGAAAATGCATTGCAGGAAATCCTGACCGTAGCTATTACCATATTTTGATAGAAAAGACGAATAATGTTTTAGAAAATAACAACAGGTAAGTTGCAAAAAATAAACTATCAAACGAAATAATTAATAAAATAATAAAAAACACCAATAAATTATACAAATTGGTAATGGAAGAAAAAGAACTTGCAAATGATTTAATACTTAAAATTAAATTTAAATTAGAAATAATAAAAAAAGAACTAATTAACATACTATATGTATGAAGCTTATGCCATCGATTGACAAAATCAAATATAATAAATTCCTCTATTTTTTCAGACAAAAAAATTGTAATCACGGAAGAATTTTTAAGAAGGGGAAAAATACATTTATATACCCTAAGTAAGAGCGATAAAGAAAAGAGAATTAATAAATAAAATTCAGTACAAATAAAATAAGCCATTGCCAGAAATATTGCAACCAATAGCAATGTATAGCAAAATAGAAGAAATCCTGTTTTGAAATCAATTAAAAAACTTCAATCAAATGAAACTGAAGAAATTATCATTGTTAAGGAGACAAAATTATATTTACCTTACTATTAATATAATATCAATTTTGATTGTAATGTATTTAATCATCATTGTTCTAACTAAACCAAAGCAAAAGAAACTTAAAAGAAATAAAGAAACATACCTTAACCACGATACTATAGAAATCGGGATATAAGAATTTTGCTCAACTCCATCGAACGAGGACGATCGAATTTAAGGACGGAAGAGTTAACACATACTCAATTAATACAGTTTCAATAATTAAAGTCAAATCAGATTTCAGTAATCTGCTCAGTAAATTTAACATTTTAATATTTCACATAAAACAACTGAATCTGATTCAAGGAATCAGTGCGGTAATATGAATAGTTTGTAAGTACAAAACTGCCACACCCGTATCCGGCGTTATACTGCTATTGGTGCTAAAATGCTGATGTTGCATATTGCACATACTGCAAGCAAATGCCTATGCTCGCGCCTTTGGCTGAGTAACCAAATATCAAATGTTTTAAGCTAAAGAATAAAGATATTAAATTTTATAAATTCAGTCCCCATTTCGTAGTGTCCGGATCCGGTCATAAAAACAAAAGCATATTTTTATTTGATTTATATATAAACAAAGTTGTATTTATATGCAGGATTTTATAGTTGGTGGAAAAGTTCTTTTGTATGTAACGATTACCATCACCCCTTATTGCAATGGATCAACTTGTTAACTATTTCCAATATTGTAATTAAGTAATTTCATCTAGTAACACTGTATTCAGCAAACAAAAATATTTAAGCCCGTTACAATAATAATAACCTCATATTCTCTAATTCGTCCAGTTTAGGAATCTAGGTGTGGTAAGAGATCTTGACAATTTTACCACGCGGTTTCCATCCTTGACACGCGACATGCGGCAGAAGTGGAAGACATCATTGTTGATCCTCCAATATCAACAGTTTTCACTGCACTCAAAATGCACTAATTAGCCGTTTTTATAAGTCGAAAGAAGTGAAGCTACAACAACTTCTGGAAGGTGAGATTGTCCGCTTTACCGAAGGACACTTGCGCCAAGTTAGCATTGCAAATAAATACATCTCTGGAGAATTTAGAGGCTAGTGCAGACAGACTCCACGAGATCATACAAAACTTAACCAAACAATTAGCAGCACGTTATTAACAAACGGGAATCTAGGTCAAACCCACAAACCGAGGTCACGTAGTCAGTCCCAACAACGTAGTCTGAGCTCTAAGGGGTTTTGTTACTACTACTCGAAATACGGTTAAAACGCTATTCGGTGCAAACCAGGTTGCACATTTGCGGGAAACGCTCTAAAGAATCGCTAATGACAGGTAGTGATTCTCGCCAAAATTCTCACTATCTTTACATAAGAGATCGAACCTCTGGTACCCAATATCTGGTGAATACAGGCTCCGATTTATCGGTTTTCCCAAATGAGTGGTCGAAAAATGCAACACCAACAATTGGTCACGCGCCACAAGCAGCAAACGGATCCATCATCCAAATATACAGAAAAAAGTTATTGTCTCTCAATCTAGGTCTTCGCCGTGAATTTTTGTGGCAATTTATCATCGCCGACGTCACGAAACCAATCAAAGGGGCTGACTTCTTCAGTCACTTTGACTTATTAGTCGACTTCAAGCGATCAGAAGGCGGAACAAGATGAAGGAAACATAACACTTTCCACCACATACGTACTTCAAATGGACCGCCAGTGACCAGCAAAGTACGTCTTTTATCACCAGATAAATTGCAAGTTGACGTCACGCGTTTGATAACATGATCAAATTGGAAATCGCTCGACCTTCGAACAGTCCATGGTCATCGTCACTGACCTTAACAGCGAAAAGCACTGGAGGATGGCGCTTTACTGGCGTAGAATCGATGGCCGCTTCCGCGATTATAGCCGAGTTAAAAATAGCGCGCCATTCTTTTCTTCTTTTCGTTACATGGGGCCAATTGAATATTTCAAGCGAAGCCAGGTCCTTCTCCACTTGGTCCTTCCAACGGAGCGGAGGTCTTCCTCTGCTTCCCCCGGCGGGTACTGCGTCGAATACTTTCAGAACTGGAGTGTTTTCGTCCATTCGGAAAACATGACCTAGCCGGCGTAGCCGCTGTCTTTTAATTCACTGAACTATGTATGTCAATATCGTCGTATATCTCGTACAGCTCAATGAGCATCGGGCCATAAATCTTTCGCAGAACCTTTCTCTCGAAAACTCGCAACGTCGACTCATCAGTTGTTGTCATCGTTCATATAGCAGGATGGGAATAATGAGTGGCATATAAGGTTGGTTTTTGTTCGTCGAGAGAGAACTTTACTTTACTTTCTCAATAGCCTACTCAGCCCGAAGTAGCGCCTGTTGACAAGAGTTTTCATACGTTGGATTTCTAGGCTGACATTGTTGGTGGTGTTAACACTGGTTCCAAGATATACAAAATTATCTACGACTTCAAAGTTATGAGATATTTCGTCTTGCCCTCGTTTACTGCCAGACCCATTTGCTTTGCTTCCTTGTCCAATGATATCAATATCTTCGGCATACGCCAGCACATGTACACTCTTATAAAAGAGTGTACCTACTCGATTCAGTTCTGCAGCTCGAATTATTTTCTCCATCAGCAGATTGAAGATGATTCGAGCTGCAGAACTGAGAGAGGTCCTTCCTGATCCTGACGGAGCTTTTGGTCTTGCTCAACTTCAGTTTACACCGCCGTATTAGTTTTGTGGGGATACCAATTCAGACATCGCGGAATAAAGGCAGCTTTTCGTACTGCCGTAGGCAACTTTGAAATCGACGAAGAGGTGGTGTGTGTCGATTCTCCTTTCACGGGTCTTTTCCTAAATTTGGCTCATGGTGATTATCTGATCGGTTGTTTATTTGTGAGGTCTAAAGCCGCACTGATAAGGTCCAATCAGTTTGTTGACGGTGGGCTTTAAGTTTTCACACAATACGCTCGATAGAACCTTATACGAGATGTTGAGGAGGCTTATCCCACGGTAGTTGGCGCAGATTGTGGGGTCTCTGTTTATATGGATTAGGAAGAGCACACTTAAATTCCAATCGTTGGGCATACTTTCGTCCGACCAATTATGTATGTATGTAAAAGAATCATTTCTGGCCAATCCCAAATGACTGGCGATCTCAGAACTTTCACCACTTGCGTGAACTTCTACACATGACTCCATCTTCCTCTATGTGGAGACTACCGCAGTCTCACACAATTCCAAACCCCGTACGCTGTAATTTTTTCAACTATAGATTTGGTTCGTGCATTTAACCAAATCCCGGTCACACCAGAAGACATTTCTAAAAAGGCATTTGAGTTTCGTTATATGGCCTTTGGTATAAGAAACGCCGCTCTAACGTTTCAAAGGTTCATCGATGAAGTAACCCGAGATCTTTCATTATTATCCGTGTATATATCGACGATAGCTTCAGCCAACAAGCGCGAATATTTGCAACATCTTGAAATTTTATTTAAACGCCTTCAAGATTGTGGATTAGTCATTAATCCCACAAAATCTAATTTTGGTCTTACCGAGGTAAAATTCTTGGGCCACACAGTCAACAAAAATGGCATAACACCTTTAAAAGATAAGCTTAACGTAAGCTTAAGTATTGATTTTTTTTAATAACATCAAAAATTTAAGAAGGTTTCTTGGCAAAATAAGTTTTTACAGGAAATTAATTAAACAAGAAATCCTCGCTTCTTTCAACTCACTGCTGGAAGCACCAAACATCAAAAATTTGCAAAGAATAGAATGCACCAAAAGAGCTTAAAATATCGTTCAACAAAGCAAAACAGGCACTTGCTCAAGCAACATTACTGGCACATCCAAATACAAACAATCAATGGGCAAGACGCTTAGAACGAGACTCCCTGTGGCAATTCCGTCGTTTGGACTTCATCGGTCAATTTACTTCGGATATCAGACATATTTCGTCAACGCGATTTCTGAATCTGACACCACACAAAGCAACAGCACAGCAAAATAATACAGAATTGCTGAGTAATTCGTCAAAATCACTGTCACTGCTTAAAATAAATACAAGTGCCACCAAACCAGCTCTTTACTGTGATATAACTACTGGATCTATACGACCATACGTTCCAGTTTCACTCAGAAAACGTATATTCAATTCTTTACATTCCCTGGCACATTCCGTAATAAAGGCATCGCAAAAGCTAGTGAATTTACGATTTGTGAGGCTGTCGCTAAACAAAGCCATGCGCAAAAGCTCTCATCAACTGTCAACGTAACAAAACTCAACGACACATATAAACACCTATCAGTACCCTCACAACGATGCGAACACATACATATAGACTTGGTTTCTTTACAAACTTTTAAAGGCTTTAATCAATGTTTAACTATAATCAATCGTTTTACAGAAGTAATACCTTTAGAAAACGATGCAGCAGGCACGGTAGCACGAGCACTACTCGCTCACTGGATCGCCTGGTACGGTGAACCAAAACGAATAATATCCTATCAAGGACGAAAATTTGAGTCAAAACTTTTGAACTCACTGTCGCAGATCCTTGGCATTAAACACCTAAGGACTTCTGGTTTTCGTCGGTAACTCAAATCTGCACTCCTTAGCCATCGAGAAGCTTGGTTCTACCGGTTGTACCTCTTGGTCTTTGAACATCATGGAAAGAAGATATGAGCACTGAGAATTAATCGCTCCTTCAACCACTGCCGAACTATTACAGATCTTAGCATCAGCAGAAACGTCAAGACGCGGAAAGAGATAAATTTTTCATTTTAAAGACCTAAACACCTCTTCTCACGTTTTGGTACGAAATGTTCATATAGAAATTTCATTCTTATCGCCCTACGAAGGACCGTTCAAAGTTATCGCTAGTCACGACAAATATTTCGTCATAGACTATCGAGGCAACCGGCAGCCGAGAAAACTTATCTTGCTTCTTTTGGAGTTAGGTTTAAAAATAAGAAAGCCTGTATTCCTAAATAACGTATAGGAATTAAAATTCTTCTTGAAAACTTTATTTTTTTTAGGAAGTATTGTAGCGATTATCGTCTCTTCTTATCTGTAATATATCAAATTAACGACTATACCTAATATTTCATCTGGAAACACTGTATTCAGCAAACTAAAATATTTAATTCCATTACAATCTTAATCACCTCATATTAGCTTCTCTAATTCGTTCTGTTCCATTTGATCATCGAACAAGACCTCACGTGTTCTATTGCACTCAACAGAAAATATTTATACTATTTATGTCGGCGCCGAAAAGTGAAGTCCGATCGCCAATTCGTTTTTCACGCTTTATAAAGAAATTTTGTTTAAAATGGCAAATTTAAAGAAGTGTTGCGTTTCTCATTCCCGAAAAGAGTAGAGGAGTTCCTGAACACGTGTTCTCAACAGAAAACATTTATATTCGTATGTAAAATATAATTGTAAGTCGGATTTACTTGTAAGTAAATAGAGATAATTACATTAAGTAGTTGGTTAAATAGTGTTTTAATTATTAAAACCTTAACCCCACAAATACTACGTCAATGCAAGTCTAATATAAATTTCGGTGGAGAAATTGCGCCTAAAATGAAAATTGATGAAGAAATCGTGAACGGAGTTCTAATTTTGAAATTATTTCCGCGCGAAAAGTTTAGTTCGATCGCCAATTCGTTCGTCACACTTTATAAAGAAATTTTATTTAAAATGGCAAATTTAAAGAACGTCTCATTCCCGAAAAGAGTAGAGGAGTTCTCGAAGTGGGTGGAAAATGTAAATTTACTTGGAAAGTGTCATAACTCAAAAAAGTTGATTTTTATGAATAGAGAAAAACAGTGAAATGTTATATGTTAAATAAATAAAATACTGAGCATAAGTGGTCTGAAAATAATGTATTAAAATATTTTCTTGGGCATAAAAGTCGACGTTGTTTGAGAACAATATAAAACAATTTTGATGCCATAAATGAAACGTGTCGCTATTGTTGAGAAAAAGTCATGACAAAATTAATTATTTTTGTAAAATATCTCGTGTCCAATTTAAAAATCCTGCATTCATGTAAATGGTCGTTATAAATACATAATTGTACATTATAATAAAAGTGTTTTTAATTTATACAATCTATAATATAACAATGAATCGGAAAATGTGTTGCTAAGCCCATAACTCAACAATGTCTGGACCTATTTGGCCAAATCTTCTTTTTTTTATGTTCGTTGAAGTTCAAAGATTTTTACGGCGAGAAGAATTCGAATAATTGCCAGAAAACCCCTAAAAACAGCCCTTTTTTCATATTAACGAATGAGTGTTTGTTAGTAACGCTAAGGCTTGAGAATGGCTAAACCAATCTTGATGAAATTTTCGGAGGGTATTCGCTGTGGACCGAGGAAGGTTTAGAAACTCTCTTCGTTAGGAAAAGTCGGTAAATTGGACAATTCCAAAAAGTAACTTTTTTCATACAAAATTTGTTTATAAATTTTCTTTTGTTTTGTTTTTCAATTATTTCAATCGTTCAAGTTTGTCGTTTGCTTTCTTTATTCCAGCAATTCAAAAGAAAAATTATTTCACACAAAGTGACCAATTATAGGTTGAAATTTATTACGATGCCACGAAGACGTCGCGCTTTTATCGATCGGCGTTCTTTTTGGCATCATACATTGGCAGGCACATGATCGAGTACTCCTAGGATGCGATGACATGCGGAATTATAGATTGCGGTCAATCAGCAAGCGATCGTCATGATGTCATAGCACGACTTTTCAAAAAACAATAACGATATTTGATGGACTTTATCTTGAAGCAACGTGCTGTTAAATGCTGGATGTACTCTGTTGAGGGCAAAAAAGAGGTTTGCCGCACATTATTCTTTCACTGGTAGATGGGGGTTACACCAGACCAATATTATACGAAGTGGTGAATATCAATCAATATCCCACTTTGGTGTGTATGTCTGACAATAAATGCACGAAACACTATCCACGCGCTTTTTCTTCGGAAACACAAAATGGAGATAATGGATATCCACCATGTCGGCGTCGCTCACCACACGACAATGACAGAACATTGAGCATTCAATTTAGAGGAGTGAATTTCGAAGTTGACAACACATGGATCGCAAAACTCATATCAATGTTAAGTATCTCAGTTTAGTGAAATCGATAAAATACGTTTGTAAGTACGCCAACAAAGAAAGCAACATGGCGGTTATTGGTCTTGAACAATACTGTCGATAAAGCGCATTGTAGAATATTTACTTTTGCAATTCATGAAAGTTTTCTGACTATTCGGCGTCTCGCAGTTCATTTGCAGTTCATTTAGAGAATGGCCAAAGAGTATGTTTCAACCCAGGGAATGCATTACAGGCAGTGGAAACACCGCCAGAAACAAAATTGACCTTGACGAGTTTTTTCTCAACTCGCGTCAGTGTTCCGCTTGTGAGAACATTGCTCTATTCGGCCTTGCCTTGATGTTATACATGAAATGTATCGTCGAAGAAATATTTCCGCAGAAAGCAAGTCCAAGCTGTAAATGGACATCCAGGTGTGTTCTCAACTAATGCATTGGGACCAATTTACACAATCCACACAAAAAACGAGGAGTGCTTCTACCTTCGGTTGTTATTGATTAATGTACTGGTTCAATTTCAATTGAGTCATTGCGTACCGGAAATGTTACGGTGTGTGCAACTTTTTGAGAAGCATGCCAGCAATAACAATTGCTGAAAAATGATAATCACTGGAATCAAACGATGGATGATGATACTTCGTATGCCGCTGAAGTTCGTACACTTTTCGCGATGATCATTTCGACATATCAGCCATCAAATCCGCGTCAATTATGGGGTACGACCAGTGTTGCCAACCTCAAAGAACTAAAAAACCGCAACTCGCCTAAAAAAACAGTAGAAAGCGGTAGGTAAAGAAAAAAAGGCAGATTTCAAGATTTCATAGTTTTGCTCATATAATTAAATAATAAACAACTTTCTTAGTTACTAGAACTCACATCAATTGATATATTTATAATCACAGCAACATAAAACAAAAATCAAAGTAAAATTATTTTTCAGTTTCATTTTCAATTGCCTCATCTTCAATATTTTCACACTCATTTTTATTTTTAAAATCATACATGTTTTTGTTGAATTTCTTCATGTGCTTTTCTGTGGCTTCGAATGAATAGCAATCAGTTATTTCGGATTTAGTGTTTAATACTCCTTTAATAGTTGTAGTCGATATTCTATTGCGTAATTTGGTTTTCACAATATTTATAGCAGAAAATAACCTTTCCACGGCGGCGCTGCTATGTGGTAGGCACAAAAGCTTCTTTACCAATTCACACAATGTAGGGAATGTTTGAGATTCGTCTCCATTTCTTAATTCTTGTACATGTTTCTAAAAGTCGATAATATCGGGAGTTTTATTTTGGTCGAAAGAAAAATCGACATTTCTTAACATTCGCCATTCTCTATCCAGTTCCGTTATATTATTTGGACAAATCTTTGGGAAGAAATAAAGTAAATCTGCAATGGAAAAGAATTTCTTTTTTATTTCAGAATCCAGAATTGCTTTAGGATTTAGCATCTTCAGACATTTTAATGCTTGACGGTCTTTGTCGTCAAAAGGAAACCTTTTTAATATCTGTTTTGCACCCTCGATATAAAACTCCTTTCACTTCAAGTAGAAATTTTTCAGCTGTTCTTCCTCTAGTTCTCCTAATTCTCTCTTTCTTCTGATCAAATTTGGCACCATTCCACCAACGTACATATGTTGCATCGGTAAATGTTTCTGCTCACTCCAGAAGTCAAGGTTTAATATTTTAATTTCTTTTGCGTGTAAAATATTTTGTGCTTCATTTTTTTTTCGTTCAGTGAGATTTAAATATTCAGCTCCAAGATCGTTGTGTATGCGGTCAGTATTTTGTCGTATAGTAAATATAATTTCGGAGTCTCGGATTGCATTTCTTTATTGAGATCGGTAAATATAGGTAATGCAAATTTCAAAAACTTCAGGTACAATTCAGTTGTCGGTTCGAGAGCCTTGGAGAGAATTGATTGCGCAGAAAGTAATCTATCTACATACATGAACTGCAGCTTGAAAATACAATTTTATATGTAGCTGGTAATTGTTCCAGAAGCCTATTTACTACCTCGACAACCATCTGGTTTGGCTAGGGTGGAGTAATTTGTGTGGTTTAATATTTGTGAACGCTTGAAATGTTTTGAAATCTCCAATACGTTTTGGTGAATTTTGTACATGATTATATGTCTCTACAGAAATCTTCCACGCCCCTTGGCAATTTCTCACATGCGTGTGATGCGCATACGTTAAAAGAATGACAAATGCACTTCATAGTAAAAAGGCGAGGTATGTCATTTTTAAACAAAGTGACCAATGAATGTTTATCTCCATCATAACGTTAGCGCCATCAGAAGCAAAGCCTATCATGTTTGATTTGTAAGGAATATTTTTTTCAACAAAATATTCTACTGTTTTGCCATACAACGCTGTTGCTGTACCATCTACGATTGGTATTAAAGTCAGAAATCTATCTTCAACGCTGAAATCTAATTTTACTATTCTAGCGACATGCGCTAATGCCCGGTTTCACTGTCCATACTTAAGTTGTGCCTTAATAAAATCTTAGCTAAGCATTGTTGCAAACTGAGTAGTCGTTTGCATTTCACAGTCAATGTTTAATTTCTATAAAATTTTATTATGATATATGGCAACGTTATGGGCAACATATGTTTTACAAATGTCATTCATAAAAATATGTTTAAAATATTTAAATTATAACAGACAATACATAAATTTGCGAGGAAAATTATATCAAAAATTGGAGCAAATTCAAAACAAAAATCAGCTGTTATTTAAGCATTGCTTAAGCCTCCCATTTTCAGTGCTTAAGCATAACCTAAGTATGAACTGTAAAACACTATTTTCCTGTTTTATCTTAAGCACAACATAAGTATGGACTGTGAAACCGGGCATAAATGTTTTATCATAGATTTATCTGTGCTTTCGGCAACAAGTCATGCAAAGCAATTGTTCTGTAACATCTCTATAATATTTTCTTCAGCTGTCTGCCCAGTTACATTACCAATAATAGCTCTAGCTTTTGTGCGGCTTATAGATAATTGTTCGGCAATTTTCGAATCTGGACATACAGCGCAAATCAATTTATTCAAATCAGATGCTATGTTAAAAGACAGATTATGCTCAGCAATAAAGCAGGCCATTTTTGCTTCACCCATTTTAGCTGCAATTTTTGTATCTTGTGAGTTGGAAGCTGAAGTAAACATTGATGTCAGGTTTTGTTGTTTTTTTAACTTCAAACTATTCTTCGCGTGTTTGGTTGAATCTTTGTGTCGTAGTAGTTCGTGTATACGACATTTTCTGTCGCAATTACACGAAGAACAAAAGAAATAAGTCTCACATTTAGTGCTTTTCTTTAACCAGCCTTTGAACCTATCATCTTTTCACCACGAATTTACGAATTTATGTTCATATTTCACATTTTTCTTCTTAGGAGGGCTTTTTCCAGTCGATGAATCCCTACTCATTTTATCAAAAACTTTGTAATTATTATTTTTTCAAAATAGACGCCGCAATACAAAGAAGCTGTTTAAGGTGTTGTGACTTGTGACTATAAAACAATACCTACCCAATTCAATAAGCGTGTAGGCTACACGGTCGGTGTAGCTGTTATTCATAAATAGGGATTTCCCCGTGCATTAAAATATAAAGAAGATAATGCCATCTAGTGTCAATGTGGTTTGTCATTGCGTTTTATTGCGTAGTGGTTATCAAAAAATGTTTGCATAGAAGTGTATTAGGTGGCGCTGAACGCGAAAAACAGTAGAAAATAGGAATGAAACTGAAAACATGGTCATCAATGTGAAAACAGCAAATTTACTGTTAAAATAGTAGGGTTGGTATCGCTGGGTACGACCAAAACGATCTTTGATATCTAACGATTTGCCATTTCACTTCAAACGTATTCCATTTCCAGAGAAAATTGTATTTGAGATAACAATCTACAGGACACAATGATAGTCGCATAATGTGTGCCATAAATTTGGAAATGCCATATTTTTTACGCGGCCATATATAGTATACGTAGTGTGCTCACGAGTTGGAAAACCATCTTCTTTGTTTGGCAGATGTGGTTGTTTGTGAAATATTTTTGAAAATTTAGCAAAGTAAGATATACATTTAAAACGTCTTCGATAAGCTTTTTTAAAAATAATTAATAAATTAACTTTACTTTTATTTTACTATAATTCAGATACTACTGTGATCAAATTAGAAGGTGAATTTTGTCCATTTCATCTCCTTCAAAGTAATCCCCTCCCGCTGCAAAACACCTTTTCAACGTATTTTCCATTTCATCATAGCGCTTGGAGAAATCCAGCTTTCCAGCTTTGTGTGGTCATGTGAATACGCTGAATAGCCAGAAGTTACACGAAGGTAAATCAGGCCAATACTATGGTTGCGGCACGATATTAGTCGAAAATGTGTAAAGTAGTAGTAAAAACGAAGAATTCGCCTCACAAAACGACGCGTATCTCAAATACTAATGAATATTTTCACGTGAAATTTAGCATAGATATTTCTAACAGTACCTCCAACTTACAGAACAAAAATTTACCAATTCGAAAAAAAAGACGTGAACGATTTGCTCGATTGGTACGTTACTATCAAAGTAATGCTCTTAAATTTAATAGAAAGATCGAAGGGTTAGAGGCGGTTATTAAAGATTTAGAAAAAAGTGTCAGGACCTTAGGGAAGTGTATTAGTTGCGGATGTAAATTCAAGCTCTGATGCTGTAACATTCGTTAGGATGATTGTCACGAAGCGCACTGTTTTCACTGACAATGAAATCATATAATTTTATGCACGACAATTTAGCTTTCACTTTACCAAGCAAGAGCTCTCTCTTCGGATTCGCTGCCAATGTCGTGAAAAATTTAGTAAAGATTTACATATAATAGAGTTAAGGATGTTATTGATGAGTTTTTGGATAATGGGGAAGGCCGTCTTTAAATGAATTTAGGTAGTAAGAGTTGTTTTTTTTTTCTTTTGATAAAAGAGTTGAGTCTCAATTGAAAATATGTGAAGAAGAAAGCTGTTTTTATTTGCACGAAGGTTTAAAGATATATTGCTTATATGACAATTGCCATCTTTTTAAGTTCGCCCGTAATACATTTATGAAATGCAATCGATCAGAGCAATATATATTTCAAAGTATGTCCAAAACTAACAGAGGCCACCGTTTATCATAGCGTTTTTGAAAAAATTGCCGTGAAACGTGCTACAAAGTTCTGAGCAATTCGGTTGCGACTGGAATAGAAATTACCTATATCCAAAGTCTATTCGGCTCCGAAGAATATTTATTAAAATATGCTCAGTAATTTATTAAAAAAAGTTTATGATCTCGTGAACGATCTAGACTTTCAAAATTTTGTTTCGAAAAACCAATTATAATATCCACTGCTAAAGAACCACTCCGGGAAGACCAACGCTTCTATGATTAATGTATATAAAGTATTTTAAAACAATCAAACTTCTTAGCAACACTCAGGATAAGTATACATATTGGTAGATTCTGTTCTTCAATTTTTGGAATGATTCAGCTGAGCCAAAAGTTATGTTATTAATTCTTTTTTCAGCTTTTTCTTCTATTTTCAGTGTTATGTTATATTTTTAGTTATTTTTTCTAATTTTTATTTTGTTTCTTTATTAGCTTTGCAACTCAGTTTGTTCTTCTTTACTGGCGTGAACACGGCTTACCCTATTATAGCCGAGTTAACAACAGCGCACCAGTCGTTTCTTCTTTTCGCTACGTGGCGCCATTTGGATATTCCAAGCGAAGCTAGGTCCTTCTAAACCTACTCCCTCCAACAGAGTAGAGGTCTTCCTCTTCCTCTGTTTCCCCCGGCGGGTACTGCGTCGAATACTTTTAGAGCTGGAGTGTTTTCGTCCATTCAGACAACATGACCTAGCCAGCATAGCCGCTGTATTTTAATTTGCTGAACTATTTCAATGTCGTCATATATCTCATCGTTCCATCGAATGCGATATTCGCAGTGGCAAATGTGCAAAGGACCATAACTCTTTCGCAGAACTTTTCTCTCGAAAACTCGCTACGTCGACTCATCGGTTGTTGTCATCGTCCGTATGGCAGCATGGGAATAATGAGTAACTTGTAGAGTTTGGTTTTTGTTTGTCGTGAGAGGACTTTGCTTCTCAATTGCCTACTCAACCCGAAGTAGTACCTGTTGGCAAAAGTTACCATACGTTAGAAATCTAGGCTGACATTGTTGGTGGTGGTATGTAACACTGGTTCCCAGATATACGAAATTATCTACAACTTCAAAGTTATGACTGTCAACAGTGAAGTGAGTGCCAAGTCGCGAGTGCGACGACTGTTTGTTTGCACTTCTTCACTGCCAGACCCATTTCTTTTGCTTCCTTGTCCAATCTGGAGAAAGCAGAACTAAGCAGGTGTTGAGGCCACTGATATCAATTTCATTCGGCATACGCCAGCAACTGTGCACTGTTATTAAAGATTGTATCTGCTTGATTAAGTTCTGCAGCTCGAATTATTGTCTCCAGCAGCAGATTGAAGAAGTCGCGCGATAGAAGGTCACCTTGTCTGAAACCTCGTTTGGTATCGAACGACTTGGAGAAGTCCTTCCCGATCCTTGGTCTTGCTCAACGTCAGTTTACACAGCCGTATTAGTTTTGCGAGGATACCAAATTCAGACGTGGCGGGATAAAGGCAGCTCCTTTTCGTGCTGTCGAAAACAACTG